>WAAE01006295.1:0-284020 GCA_013400495.1 Nicator chloris | reverse complement strand
CCGGGGGAGAGGGGGCTTGAAGGGGACTTCGGAGAAAATTGCTGAAAATTACAGTATTCAGCTTTTGGTGACAGTATATCAAAGCCCAGCTTCTGCTTTTATGATATTTAAATCCCTGCCGCTTCCCGAGAAAAACAGCATCGGCACAATAGAAACATTATGTGCTGGTTGGGAGGGGGAGCGCCACTGAAACGGGACTCGCTTCGGCTTGGGATGCGGAGCGGGACTTGGGGGGCCTGATGTTTCCAGGGCACGAATGAAAAAAGTGTCCCTCTGCAGCGACACTGTCCTGAGGAGGCACTTTGAATTCACCTCCTGTTACACGGTTTGAAGCACACACACGCCCTCTCCCTGACACACACTCACTCACACACACAGACACACAGACACACTCACACACACACAGACACACACACACAGACACTCTCACTCACACACTCTCACTCACACACACAGACACACACACACAGACACTCACACTCACACTCACACACACTTTCACACTCACTCACACACACACACACACACACACTCTCACACACACACACACACAGACACTCACTCACACACACACACTTTCACACTCACACACACTCACACACACAGACACTCTCACTCACACACACACACTTTAACACACACACACTTTCACACTCACACACACACACTCTCACACACACTTTCACACTCACACACACACTCACACAGCACACTCACACGCACTCACACACACACTTTCACACTCACACACACACTCACACACACAGACACACACACACACACACACTTTCACACTCACACACACACACACACACTTTCACACTCACACACACTCACACGCTCCTCCCTTCCCTCCCAAGGGAGACGGCCCAGTCACTGCACACGGCAGGAGCACGGAGCTGCAGCAGCATTAACTGACACCTCAGTAAGAGGATTAAAGCTCCGGAAAGCCAAGGATTTATGCCTTCTCCTTGTTAAAAAAACATTGGTCTCCCTCATGGGATTGGCACTCTCTTCACTGGCTGCACCAAGTGCACCTCCAGAACTATTATCTTCCTCAGCCAGTGGCACCCAGAGGCCAGAAGGGAACAAGAGACGACACAAATCCCTGGACACCGATCAGGGGGGGTGGAGGTGGGGTGGGTGGCAGAGATCCCCACCATGCCAGAAGGAGGTGAGCTGCAGGAGGACAGGGAAACTCCAGAGTGTGCCTGGGGGTGTGCAGAGCCCTGAGAAAGGCCTTGTGCCCCCGAAGGGAGCTGGCACGGCAGCCCCCGAGCAGGTCTCACTCACATACACCCACTGTTCACAGCTGGGCACCAGCTGACGGGAAGAAGCAGTGTCGGAACTCCTTGCTGGAATCAAGTCACAGCCGAGCCCCACGGAAAGGCCGAGCCAAGGGGCTGGCCAGAGCTGTGCCTCAGAGCAGCAGAGCCAAGGGCCGAGGGAAGGCAGCTCCTCCTGGCACAGGTTTGACATCAGGCTGGAGCTGCCTGCGCTGCCCACACGTAATTCTACCCGCAGGGATGGAACAAGTTAGCAAATGTTAGCTGGTAAATAAGTTATCCTTAAAGAACCATGCAAACCTCAGCACAGCTCTGCAAGACCCTGTGAGGGAGGCAGCTGTCTCCCCCTTTCCAGATAGCTGGAAGAGGTTGGAGTGCTCTCATGGCTGTCCTCAGGAGAGCTTATACACGCCGAGGAGACCTCTGCCAGGAGCATGGCTCGCTCGGCATTTGCTGCCGAGCCCCAGCCCAGGGCTCAGCCCCTGAAACCATCTATTATCTTTAAGGCACCATTTGCTGAGAAACAACATCAAAGGCCTTTGTGTTCATAAACCTAAACTGGCTCTTTATGAGAAGGACAACGGCATTTGAGCCTTGTGCAGACAGATTTGTTTTGCCACCTCCCTCCTGCCCCTGTGCTCCCAGGTTGGTAACATCTTTCTTTCCCAGGATATGTATGGAGGAGCAGGGGATATTAAGGAATTAGGCTGTAAGCCAAAAGCACTGCCCACTCTGTGTGCAAATCTTGCAGTGGCCTCCTGGAGGAAATGAAAGTTTCTTTCATTAGGAAAGACACTGTGGTTACACTAGAGGTACGTTTGGCCCCAGGATCAAAGGCCAGGCATGTATTTTAACACTTCATTGTGTTTTACAGGTACAGCTACAAGTCACAGAGACAGAGAAAGGTGTGCCTTGTCCCCTCTGAGATTCATGACAGGTTAACCCCTCCTGTCACTTGAAAGGGGACAAGCACAGCCGAGTACCCGATACAAAAGTTGTGAGGAAGCTCGACAACAAAAGCCCTGCTCAAAGCATAGCTTTGCAAAGCAGGCACAGCATAAACTCCTCAGTCCTTGAGCCAAAGGAATCCAAAGGGGGATAAAATGACAGAGAAGTGTCCCAGTGGTAAAGGCAGTGCCCAACTGCTGGCTTGAGGAACCATTAAGGAATACAAAAGTATCCTTCCCCCACTGCATTTCATCATCCCTGTGTATTCAAGGCAAGCTGTATTTCTATGAATGTTTGCCTTGGAAAAATATTTTTTTTCCTCTGGATTGTCTGTGAAAACAGCGGAAGGCAGCCAATCTGGCTCCATTTCCAGTCACTTGAAGGGATGGCAAGTCCTCTTCAAGGTTACCAATTTCCAGGAGATGTTTGTGACAGCCCAGCTGATGATCCATGGCTGGCACACTCCCCTGTGAGGCTTACAGTGCAGGGAGGCTTCAGCTTGGGCCTTACTTGGAATATGTTTCGGAAAGAACAGGTCTCGAGCTGGATATGCTCCTTCAGGAGCAATAAGCTGTCTGAAGCATATCTAGAAATCTTACTGGAGAAAGATTTGTGTCCAACAGCACTGCTTATTCTCTTCAAACCAATAAAATGTAGCATAACAAGAAGAGCAAATCTCCTGTGGTGAGATCTCTTCCCTGCTCTCCTGAAGAACCTGGTGCTCACAGAGTACCCAGGGAACAGGGTGAGAACAGAACCTCTGAACACACCCCCGACATCCAGCACTCCATAGCGAAGGTGCTTCTGACCATGATACAAGTTTTTTTGCTGCCATGGCTAGATTTTTGTTCTCTTGATTTGACTTTTGGAACCCATGCAATTTTAGCACCTGGAAGTTCTGTTGGCAAGGGTTTCACAATTTCACTACACCTTATTGTTTGTATGAGATGAGAGTAGTGCACAAATTATTATATGCCCTAATATTATCACCAGGACAAAGCCAAAGTCTATTTTGCCTTTCCTAGAAGGTCCACTAAGGTTAGGATTTAAACATATAACACTTGCATTTAAAATTTGGCTTCAATATGGCAGTATTTCATTTTTTAAAATGTCATTGGGATTTTATAGATCAAATTTGTGAGGACAGAGCAGAAAGTGGAAGAGGTGTTAAGTTATGCAGCAATGGGGGCATATACGAGAGATTTGGGACTGCATTTGCCTTTGCACTTTTCATGTGCCCAGAGGCTAGAGCAGTAAGGGTTGGCCTGCATATCTGTACATCCTTAATGCAGCTAGAAAAGAGATAGAAAACATTTTTCAAGCATTAATTCCTCAATTTATCTTCTCTACAGAGGGAGAAGAGCTGATCTTCCACCTGGCTGTCATGTCCAAGAAATGCATGTAAGAGCACACTGAGCACATTGGATGGAATTGTTCTAGAACGTCTAAGCATTGTTCTGTGGTTTCTTCTCTTTCCAAGAATCTTTGTTTCACTGATTTCTGGCCAGAAACACAACCTGGAGTGCCCAAGGGCTGTGGCAAAGCCAGCTGTCAAGACATTTCCAACCTAACCAGAAGTGCAGGAAATATCCCAAGAAAGCTTGTTTTTATAGGCTCCCAGAAGGCTGGCATATGTCAGATATGCTTATCCAGACCAAACCCAGCCTTCCTGAAATTCACCCCTCACTAACATTGATGCTTTTTTCCATGTCAACTTGAGTAGTGTGAGATTTTTGGCAATCAGGGAGTAGTAAAGATTTGTTTACTGCTGTTTTGGAATGGATGTTGGTTTGTTTATTGCAATCCATGCCAAAGAAATATTTCATAACAAATAATATATTTCAGCCTATTCACTCCTTTCATGATTTTCACTTACTGTAGGGTTTTTGTTTTGAAAGCTTGTGTTGTTCAGCAGTGGCCAAATACTTAAAGCAAAAGGAGGTAAGGAAAAAAAGGGGATTTTGTAAGATGCTATCCCTTTCTTGATAATTTCAAAGGTAAAATCTCAGACTGGTGCACAGCAGTTCAAAAACAAGGGAGGGCTGTTAAACTGTCACATTTTCAAAGTTTTACAGAAATTATGACTTAATCTAAAATCTTTTATTGATTTTATCACTTATCCTTGTTTCTTGGCTAATCTAACGTAATATTTTAAATTATGTTTCCAGTGCAAATATGCATGGCAAGAAAGCTGAAATGAGTCTCCCATTACCACTTAGATCTCATCAGGCTTAAATTTTGTTTCTGCAAGCTTCAATTGCTCAAAACTGCACCAAAAAATACCTTTAAAGGGCTTTCAATGCCTGACATTAATTTCCTTAAATATGTAAATATTAACCAAATATTTTTGTAGGGTTGTCTGTTTTGAGGCAGTAGGAGGTTGAATAAGTATTAAGCCCCCAGGTAAGATTCCTTGTCTAATGCAAAATAAAGCCACATGGGCCCACTGTTAATACGGAAGGCAGAATTTTTTTTTTTTTTTTAAAGAGAAGTTTGTTATGGATTCTTTTTTATGTGAAGATTTCTGAAGTCAGCAAAGTTTATATCCTTGGTAAAATACCCAGAATTGGAAGATCTGCTGAGGGCTGCAGAACTCATCTCAGAAATGCAGCTCTCTGTGTCCCATTGTCATTATCTGATTTAGAATGCAAGATATATCCTGCATTTGAAGATACAATCTACATTTCCCAGTGTGTTAATAACTTGACCCCCTCCAAAGGTCCTGCTGTGTGTATTGAAGCTGTCTATTAATTCCCTTGTGGACTGCTGGTTTTGGTATTTAATCTCCAGGAAGAATTTAAGAAGGTCAAAGTCCCCTTCTTTGAGGAATGCCATACAAGTAATAAAACAAAGTGCATTTGCCCCTCAAAGAGCTAGAAGTCTGGGAGCTGTGTTGACAAGAGACCTTTGGACTATTTATACTGCTATTAGAAAGAGGGGGAAGGGCAGGGAGATAGTTACTGTAGTTTAATAAGTATGGGAAGATGGTTAATACACACGGAGTTTCAGCCCCACTGTGACATTTGATTTATGTTAAATATAGTGAAGGGGTCAAATTCTCTTTTCACACCATTGCAATCCTATGGACCCCCTTGGTCTGTGCATGGTGGCTAGAATTTGGATGATGCTGGATTTCTTGGAGCAAAGAAGTTTAGGATGTAATAAAAACTCAGCAAAGTTCCCATAGAGGGACCTGCCCACCGAGTTTCTGTGTGGTAGGACATCAGCGCAAAGCATCACTAAGCCCAAAGACCAAACAGAAGAAATCCCTAAAAGGTGCACTTGACAGCACTGGTTCAATCTTAAATCCTAGTTTCAAGCAGACTTTCCTCTATCTGCAGAGGACTTGCAAGACAGCAGCATTAGGGCCTTTCTACTGCTGAGAGGAAAAGCCAAAACCCACACCAAAACATTCAAGGAATAGAATATACCAGGTCATAATACAGAGGCTCCTTGGTTGGGGACTCATTGGGCACTTCATGCCATTGTCTCAAGACAGCCATGGAGACATAGCCAAAATTTTCCAAGGGTCATTTCAAAGCATGCGTCTGTTGCAGGGACTCTGGGCACATCTGAGGTTGCTGCAGAGTTCTTGACCTCATACAGTGCCCATGCACAACTCATGTCTCACAGACTAGGGCCAAGAGGGTTGCTGATGTAATACATGGAATTACCCCAGATCTCTGAATAGGTTACTGGACTTTCTAGCTCGACTTTCCAAGAAAAGCAGAGTAGATATGATAGCACTGTTTTTTCCTGCATTTGTTATCCATCTGTCTCTTCAAGCCTGATGGCCAGTTCCTATTAGGTTTTGGCAGTAGAAGACACTTCAAGGCATCACATTTCTGCAAGCTGATTTAAATGCATGTGGTACAGAGAGCCTAGAAATACCTCCAGAAAATAAAAGTTGCTACATAACCTCAACCTATTCAACTCCAGGAAATGCACAAGGAAAGGACATCAAAGCTGGGACTTTGGGTGGTTCAGTGGCTTGTGAAGCTACTTCCCATGAAAGAACACTGGAGGCCAGGGAGAGCAGCAGTGAGCAGCCTTGTGAAAGTATTCTGCAAATTCTCCCAAAAAAGGCATGAAGAAATTTTCCCAATAATCTGTGAAGAAAACACTTTTTCAGCCCAGATTTCACAGGGAGATGGAAGTTAAGGCTATGAATACACATTCTCCACAGTAGATCCAACTGCAGTGTGCGGTCAGGAGCTGATGGTGCGGGCTGTGCTCCCTGGGGCTGCAGGGCCATGTCCCCCTGCAGCTCAGCAGAGCAGCATCCTCCCCCTGCCGTGCCCTCGGACGCGCTGGGCGCTGTCTCCGCGGCACCTTCGCAGCCCAGGTGTGGGCAGATAACGGCTCGGCCTTCCCTCTTACTGCTGCTCTCGTGTTATCTGCACTGAGATACCATCAGTGACAAGGCAAGTGTGGGGAGAGTTCTTTGACAGTCCTCTCATGACATCTGATTACAAATGGCCTGGGCTTATCCAACGCCTCCCCTGGCTGATAACTTCAAAGGGACTGGCTCTCTCTTCTCTTGCTTCAGCTGCCCAAATAGCTCCTCTTCCTGGGCTCTGATTTTGGCCAGGCTTTTCTTAAATGCATCAGTGTCACTGTGTTCACGGGACTGGATCTGAGGCAGAATCTGGGCTTCTGGCCTGACAAGCCTAAACTTGGACAGGCAAATCTGCTGAAAACTGAGGTTTTATGAACTTTTCAAATTAGTTTTGTGTGTTCATGAGGTTCAAAAATTTGATTGAGGTCATGAACTCTTGCTCTCCTCCTCCTGTCATTTGAAACTAAGTTTTTTTCCAAGACTGATTAGTTCCATTAAAAGAGTATTTTCCGAACTAAATGGGAGTTCTGTGCTACTGCATGTCCAGACAGGAATTGCGATGAATCTCAAGATGGAAGAAAACTTTGGAATGAAAAGCCCATCACCATGATTAGAAAATGTGGATACAATCCTGGCTCAGTGAAGTTAGCAGCAAAATATTACTGCCCCCGGTAATACCAAGTTTTCATCAGCTACTTTTTTGTTTCATTGGAGTTTTTCTTCTCTCCTCCTCCTCTTGGGATCTGTGTTTGTTTTCCTTCAGCCCACTCAAAGGCTTTTTTTTCCTCCTTATTTTTGAAAAGCTTTCATATTTCTTTTATCCACAACTGTTTCTTAGACTGCTTCCCTTTGATAGAACTCATTCTCAGACTGCTTAGAGTTCAACTGAGATGTTTCAGGAGCCTAAGACAAAATAAATTTGCCTCTGGAAACTTCATTCTTTCCACAATTTTCTGTGGTTTTCACGACCATGCCAGCAAAACCTAGATGCCTTGCGTGTATTTTCTAAGGAGCTTGGTTTGCAGGGTAAGTTTCCCACTGCCAGAACAAGCCAGGGTAGCTACAAAGCTCAATACATATGGATGGCAGGAGGCAGCATCGGGGATATTTTTTTCCCATTAGACTGGCTTGGCATGGCAATGAGAAGCAATGACCACTGAAACCACCCAGAGCCAGTGTGGTCCTGAAGGTTGGCACCACTGGAACTGTCCCCAACATCTAAACTTCTGTCAGTGTCAGAGTTGTGACACTTACGTAAACCAAGCATGGGATTTCTGCCTCCTCCCCGTGGTTCAGAGGCAAATCTCTTATTTTCTGCCTATCTCTCAGTAGAACTGAGACCCCCTGGTGACAGTACACAGCTGCACTACCAAGGCACATGATGGCACAACCCATGTCCTTGGTAGTTTAACAACTTAGTTCAGCTGTTAATGTCTTAGTTTAACAGCTGAAAATTAACTTTGCTGTGCTACCAGTTACATTTCCTACTGCCCACAGAGTGCATTTAGTGTTTGAGGCCTCAGTTATACCTTCTGAGATGAAGATAACCTTCAAAAGAGTTCACTGTAAAAAGAAAACATTGCAAAAAGAGTCCTTTTGCATATCAGCTTTGCTTCCAAAAATTATTTTAAGTGAATGGCTACTGCCCGTAATTCCTTGTGAGTATTCAAACTTTGGAAACACAATACATTTTAGCTGATAGCCTGAGAAGTTCCTGAGGTGATAGTCAAAGAACCTGAAACCTCTGTGCATGACACATTAAGAAAACAATCCCAGCACTTCTCTAAATCAAAAAGACTCCTCTAATTGTGTTCACCCCTTCATGTTCCCCTGAAGGTGGAGGGGGGGCCTCCAGGTCCTGCATGCTGGCTTCTGCAGTAGAGAAGGATGTTCTGAGCAGCACAGCCCCACCAACCACGCTTGTCAAGTGATGGATGTGGTGTGCTCTAAGCTCCTCTCTGCTTGGGCCTGTTTCAAGTACCCAGGTTATCAGGGCGCTGCCATTATAAATGTAAACTGCAAATGGAACATCAAACAACAGCCCTGTCCTGCACAGCGTCACTGCCACGGCTTGGACAAGGAGGAGCTGCCTGATCATTTCCAGCTCTCAAAGTGCTGGGGAAGGGCTGGGGAGTGACCAGGATAAAGAGCAGCATTCACGACAGCCTCAAACCCCTTCTGCAGGAGGGCTAAGGTCACACTTTACTCCTACACCCAGCTTTGTTATATTTAGTATAATTCTCTTTACTTTATGAAAACAGGTTAAGAAGAAGAACTGGAGATATTTGGATTAATGTACAAGAACAGGGGGATTAAGGGGCTCTGTCAATTAAGGTGATCCCTTTAAGGCTCTGCCCTTTCACCCCTGGAGCTTGGCTTTAATTCCTGTTCAGACTGATGTGACTAAGCCCCTTCTAATCTGACAGCTGATAGAGGTCAGAAGTTAAATGTGTCCAGGCAGCAAAAGACACCATTCTCATGGTCTGCGTCCTCAGGAGTCTCTCTGACACGGCAGCCCCAAGCACCCCTCGCAGCAATGCAAGGGGCTTTGTGGCTTTTTTGGCACCTTGTGGTGCTGACTCTCCAAACTGGGATTCTTGCAAATTTTATCCTTCGTGGTTTTGTCCCCGCTGCCCTTCATAAAGCTCTGGCCCCCTGAGGATGCTGCAGGGCAAGTAACAGCCTCACCACAGGGCTCCCTCTGGCTCCCAGGGTGATGTTTCGGTATTTTCCACATATGGCTGTGTGTTGTGGCAGACTCCATTTGTAAGCAGTGACCCTGGTCCAACTGCAGCACTCGTTGTGGATGGAAAGGGACCGGGCTGTGCCATGCAAGCACTCTAGGGGATCATGCCACCCTGCCCTGCGGTCAGAGGTGTAGCTGCAATAGCTCCTGTTACAGAGAAGATGAGTAGATTGCTTCAGAGATTGTCCGTCCACCTCATTTGGACACCTCTGTTGGAAGGGGTTGTGTGTGTAAGTGTCTGTCTCACATGCTGATGGCGGATGGGGCTGACATGGGGTTGCCTCAGTCCCCTTAACCAGCTGTTGACTGGCCCTGAGGCCAGTGAGATGCATCTGCTTCTTGTTACAGAGGCTTGCAAAACCTAAACCAAACCAGAGCATGTTGTTATCTAGAAGTAAGTGAATGTCATGTCCTAAGGAGGATGCTGAAGATGGTTTATGAGCTGTGAGATCTTCCAGCTTGCACAGTAAACCACCATCAAAATTCATGCCTCAGCAGTACTGAGGTTAGTGATAGCCAGGGCTGAGGGCTGAGCAGACTAACTTGAATACGTCTTATTTCTCAGCTGTATGAACAAAGGAATTGTGACTCTCTGAGGCTGTGTTTTACTCTGCAAACAATCCCTCTGGGCTAGGCTTGGGACCTTGCTGGGATCTGTTTTCTCTCTAACATCTTGTACTTGTTCTGGTTCAGAAGAGGACTTTGAAACAAAGAGCAAGCAGCTCTTTCAGGCCAAGCATGACTGATAAAATTCACAATGTTTATGCTGAAAATGCAGAAGAGTCTTGTTGCATCTAGGGTAGTTAAAAGGTATTTCTGGGTCAGAGCCATGTAATGGTTTCTTTCGGCTTCTCCTGTGGCTGGGCATAGCAGCAGCAGGGATGGGGAGAGTGGGGAGCTATGGGAAAAAAAGCAGGGAGGAGCAGAAGCCCAGGCCCCACATCCCTCAGAAGTCCTCTTCTACTGGTCTGTTCCTACTTTCCTGCTTGTGACTGCTTTTCCCTTGCTTTCTCCTGTTTTCTGCTTCCCGGGTTCTCACAGCCTCTTCAGGTAACAGCCAGACATTTGTCCCTTCCCTCCAGAGCCATGGAACTGGTGTGGGCCTTCAACAAGCCCACCACACATACTCCTGTTGCTGCAGCTGCAGGGGCCAAAGCCCTGCTTGCAGCCCTGTCTGGCAGGATAAGATGTCTTTTCCTGAGCATCATCTACAGGAGCTGGATGATCCTGCATGCCTGGCCTGGCTCAGGGGAAGTGCAGGGTTTGCTTTCCCCCACCTTGTACCACAAATGCTGCAGCCCCAGAGAGGACTCCTTGGGTACCCCTGGGGCCCAAAACTCAGCACATGGATCAGGGTCTGACCACAAAAAGAAAGGTTGGATCAGAGCTTCAGTATTTAAAGAACAAGGAGCATAGGAAGACAGATGCCATTTCTCAGCCACCCAGATGTGGAGAGTGAAGTCAGTGTAGTCAGGATGGGTTTGCCTTGCTCTCCCTCCATGCTCAACAGCTCCTCTCAGCACATGGTATAGATTAAGCCCCATTCTCTTTAAAGCCATTAAATCATCATGAGCTCTCCAGTCCCCCAGTGGGCTCATCTTGGAAAATCTTGCAATAGCTCCAATTTCTGCCAAATCATTCAGATCTTAGCTTTCAACTTGTCTTTCACCCCGGGGGTTTGGCTTCCCCATTGGTGGAAGGATAAAGGTCTTACACAAAGGCCTCAGGAGACATGTGCGTGGGCTCGCTGATGCTGATCTGAAGCAAAGACAGAGTTTGTGTGGGGGTGTGCTTATGTAAAACTCAGAGCTCCAGTTCACCTCAGGGGCCACCCACAGACTCCAAAATTAATTATTTGCTCTTACAAATAAGATTCATTTGTGGGGAGGGGAACACCAGCTTTGAGGATGATGAAATTTACTGTTCAGACAGATGTTTAGTTTGTACTTAAATCTGGTCCAAACCCACTTCTGAATGGTTTCACAGAGGTGAGCTGATGATCTGGGCATGACCTGATCTCTTAGCTCATCTGTGCTGTATGGAGAAAGTGCTCTTCTCAGGAGTGTGTTATGGATTCCTGACCCTGCCATCAGTTTTATGTTCTTAGATTAAGGAAGTCTTGATGACTTTTTAGTCCTCCAGCAGACCAAGTGCCAGGATTGCATGGTGTGGCTGTGACCAGCTCACTAAGGTACCTGTGATGCACCTAGGGTCTGTCAGCTGCCTTGGCAAGCAGCCCATGGGAGCCAATTAGCACTGCGTTTGCGTGTGTTCACACCACAGGGTGAAAATTCTGACACAGTAGAGGAGCTCAGGGAGCTAGGACATGCAAGTGGAAGACTTAACAGCACATGTACAGTCATCCCTGCCTTGGCCAGGGGAAGCACTGGGATATACACCGTGGCTGAGATCTCTAGACCCAGGTAGATGTACTAGGGGTTATGCCTTGTTATGCCTTTTCTCATGGTGGTCCATCAGTCTTACATATTCCCTGTAAGGCTTATTTTAGTGTCACAAAAGTGTTCTTAAATTCATTAGCAGACGTACCATATTTTTCAAACAGATCCTTTAAGACTAACTTCATTGTCCAGCAAGATGAGGGCACAGCCTTTCAAGTCCTTGTTAAACAAACAGCTGCTGATCCAGATAGAAGTGAGTCAGAAATTAATAAAACCTTTCCTAGACCAAATGGAGAAATGCTGCATAGTGTGTATGTCATCCAATAAATGCACTTGTTCAATGAAAGGGTAAGCAAAGAGAAGAAGGGAAATGTTGCCTGAGACCTCCCCAGGGCTGGCTGCCCATTGCTGCCTGAGCAGCACCTGTAGCTGTGAGNTGGGAGAGAGGCTCCTGTCACTCAAGCACAACCTGTGCTAGCCTAGGTCTTGCTCCAAGAGCGCAGTCCCTTAAATTCACCCAAACACTCTGAGCACAGGCAGCCCCTGTGACTTTGCAGCCTCAATTCCCTGGAGGCTGGCCAGGGATTAATTCAGTAAATAAAAACATTGCATTTTCTTAAGTCTTGGCAAAGAAGATGAAAACAAAGGCCTCACATTTTGCATGGAAGGATGAGCTGACTTTTTTCAAGTTCCTGCTGTCACCACATCCTCACTGTGTCTGTAGTGAGGAAGTCAGTGGACGAGGAGCTCTGCCACCCCAGTTTCATGGGGCTGAATGCCTCCATAGCAAAGAGCATTCCCACAAGTTACAGAGCAGCTTTGCAGCCTGATCCCACAAAAGAGATAAGAATGACATGACCATGACATAGACCATGCTGTGAAAAGAGGGGAAAAATACTCTCAAATACTCTGAATCCCTGATGTTGTTTAGGACACATTGTCAGGGTCTGTGAAAAGTTAAATTTTGAGGTGCTTCTCTAGAGAAACTTGCCACATACATGTCTCATCTGGTCCTTTATCCTCATGCTAGATCACTTCTTCCCAGCTTTTCTGCCATTGTACTGTCCCTAAATCTGAGTCCTTCCCACAGCACATGCTAAGGAGAGAATGTCCAATCTGGCTGTTTTTACAACATTGCATAACGAAGATTAAACTGTATTCTGTACACATGCATGTTTTCCTGTAAAAGAGTATTTCTAAAGCGCTTTGAGATCCCTGGATGAAAAGATCTGTTAATAAGAATAATTTATTACTGCAAAGTTATTGCTAATGGTCTGTCAGCTTTTCCTTCATAATTATATACATAGGAGCTTCCTGCAATGTTACAGAACATCTCCCCAGGCTGATACTTGGCAAACCACATCTCAGTTCTGAGCCATTTTATTTTTTATTAATTTTCTGAAAGCTCGTGTTAACCAGTTTTAACCTGAAAAGTGAAGAAATGGAACCAAAACAATTATACCTGGACTGTAAATCTGCACCCTGGTGATTTACAATGAAATGCCTGTCTGGATTAGCTAACTATTGTTCTAGCTACACTCCACATCACCACTGAATGGGACAGAAAAAAAAAAAAAGGTTAGAAGCTATATTTTCTTTTCTATGAGGGCATGGAAAATCATGGTAGCTTAGCACCCCTTCTCATCTACAACTTTTCCCCTGGAGCAAGTATGAATCATGTGGACAGGAGCACAAATAAATCTTCCTGCAGACACACTTGTGTCTGCAAGATTTTCATTTAGTTTGCTTCTGCCAACCAGTCAGAGAGTGAAAATACAGTAGCTGTTCAGTGAGGTGAGGAATGATCATTTTTTAACTACAAGAAATTAATTTGTTAAAAATGGTTTTAAAGAAAGAAATAGGGCTTGCTCCTTCTGGCAGTACGACATGCTCTGCACAGGCAGTGTGATGGAGATGCTTCCTCTGTGCTGCCCTTAGTGCTCCCTGTGTCCTGGGCCATCAGTGCGCTCAGTCCATTACTCACATGCTCTTTTCCTGAGCAAATTGGCTTGGATGGGCAGTTCCTGCAAGGATGAGGATAAGGACTCTCAAGTGCCTTGGACCCATCAGTGACCACAACAGTTCATTGTTGCACTTCGCCTGTCCTGCAGGGAAGCACATCAGACTGATCCAGCCACCCAGGCCACCTTCCAGCAGCTCTGGCCTGACTTTGGAGCAACACTAGGTGGGAGATGGAAGATACTACTCCATGCCCTGAGGCAACTAGAAGAAATTAAGTAGGATTAAACAGGGACAAAACAGGAATGGGAGAAATGTTTCTGTTGCTTTTACCAGCACTGGAGTGGAATCTGGTTGTAATTGTGTCCTATTTACTGTCCTGATCAGAACAGCAATGAATGTCCAGATAAAATAAAGTAATTTTTAATAAACAGTTTCTGATTAAAATAACAGGGTGGGGGATGGAGAAGCAGGGCCTATGTGCAGCACTGTGTGTAACTTGCTGATGAGTGCCTGGACTTGCTCTGCAGAGTGTCTGACCTTAGCTCAATGGCAGTGTCCTTATCCTCAGCCAAGCAGGTACAGAGCAGCTGAAAATGGGTCCTCTTGTACCACCTCAATAGCTCACACAGGCTAGTAAAGACCATGATCACCCCTCCCTAAACTGCTTCTTAACTTTGTGAACCACATTTGGGTGCCTCTGCCCATGGCAGGAGGGTTGGAACTAGATGATCTTTAAGGTCTCTTACAACATAAACCATTTTGTGATTCTGTACTCCTATGATTCTATGACTTTGCAAAATCATCCCAATACTTAATTAATTTCTGGGAACACTCACCAGGACCATATGACTGGTCCCTTTCTGAAATTACACTTCCTCTGCAGTACATTTAAACAACTGGACCTTGGTGGTGGAGAAAAATCAGGCGATTTTCATGAGAGAATTTTCAAAAAGCAACATAAAAATGGCATTTCCTCGTTCACCAGGAGAAGCAGGGGGAGCATCAGTCAGACTGTGAGGTACAGGTAAAGAAATAAACCTCAAAGATATTTTCTTCTATATGAAGAAAATCCAGGATAAGGACAATAAAGTATGCAATACAATAACAAATGCCTAACTTTACTGAAGCCTCAGTGCAGACTTTTAATAGAACAAACCATTCTGCATCCATGTTCAAAAATAAGTCAGTTATTGTAACACACTATGACACTACCTTATGGGATATTTGCCCAGATTTCTTATCTGAAAGAGAAAAATTATTTAAATTCACTGTAGGGTTGAAAATGTTGCAAAGTTCTTCACACCATTCTGGAAAGCCAGAGGTCAAAATTACACTGAAACAGAAAGTAGTTGTCACTTCAGCAACCATCATTCAGAATGGTATCTGTACAGAGGTGGAGAGAAGTCTAATTTCATTGCAATGTATTGTAGGACACATTATTTCCCCAGAACCAGCATTTACAATATTCTTACAAGATAAGCTGCTCTTGGACTGTAGTATTGGAGGAGTGAAAGGAATGACCTATTTATTTCTGTTTAAAATCAATAATTTTTTAAGTTTATGGTATGCTTGGAATAATCCAACAGAAAATGAAGTAAATATCTCAACAACAGCAAAGCTAATGACTGCAGCAAAAGCAGAGGAGCCAAATGAGAAGGAAAACAGAAAATTCAGTATTTTGGAAAAGTGACCAAGGTGACATGGTCAGCATCAAGGCTCTGGGCTGACAATATGTGCTAAAACCAGGAGCCTACAAATTGCTCTGCCAATAAACTGCAGCTTCAGCAGTGATGGTGACAGAGGAAAAACCTCTGGCACAATGGGTACAGCACTGCTTTTCAGTAATGGATGGAAAGAACCCAGACAAACTGAGACTGATTCTAGCTATAAAATAAAAATTAAATTTAAAGAAATACATTCATTCTACTAGACTCTGGGCAGCTGGGATGCTACAGTGACCCTTGGAGCACTCTGATTTCTACCAGAACACGGACCAAAAATTCTGATATTTCAACTGAAGGAAGGATGCTTTTGAAGGCATCGAACTTTCACCAAAGCTGCTAAAATGGCAATAAAAGTTCAACAGTATAAATGAACTGAGCATGTACAGAGCTTGGTCAAGAACATCACCTTGAAACATCAAACATCTTTTCTCCTTTTTCCTGAATCCTCCCTAGAAATGAAGAAAAATCACGCAAAAACAGCTGAGAAAAACAGGGTGACACTCATTCTGGTTTACATATATATCCAGACTACATTCTTCAGCAAAAAAGCAAAATTTCTTCGAATCAAACCAAGCATGTAATTGGAAATGCCTCAGTCACAAATTGAAAATAATAATGTTTTATACATATGTAAAATCAAAGCTGTTACACTTTGCTATGAAATATCTGAAGATAATCTGAAATTTCTAAAGACTCGTGAAATCTCACAAAAAAAAAGAGTGATCTGGACTTAGAAGCACTCCACAAAAGATTAAACTAAGTCTCAGTTATTTAACAGATGAGCCACATTTCAGTTAGAAACAAAACATATTAAACAACTAAGAATGTCATATTATGCTGTCAGCTGTATTAACTGGTAGAAATTGTACTTCCATTTCCAGTAAACCGTGTGAGTGCTGAAAGAATATTTTCAGGACTCAAATTTATCCCTTCACCACAGAGGTTCAATGTTACAGAGCAAATATCAGAAAATTTTGCTTCAGTTTTCTCAAAAAAATTTCATGAGAAGCATGTTTGTTTGACATTAGAGCATTAACATATATTCTGCAAAATTACCATGCAAGAATGAGGGACCAAAGGGAGATTAAAATATCAACTTTTTATTTATATTTCTATTAGGATTAAACCAACCTGCAAATACAAACTAATCCTGAGTTTTTATTTTATTTTTCATACCAAAGCAAGAAAAGAAAACCAAAGGAAAGGTAGAATGAAATAAAACCTTGATGATTTCTGGATACATATCCTACCCAGACTTCCCAAATCCTGCAGTCCTGCACAGGGAGACCATAGACCTTTGCTGCAGCTGTGATTGTGTCCCAGACTGGGACATTCATACAGACCAGCAAGGCTGAAGTTCAAAACACATCTTTGCATGGATGAACCTGCTCACAAGCAAGGCAAAGCAGCCAGAAAGGCCCTCTCTCACACTCCATCTGGAAAAATAAGCTCTACAGTTCATCTCAGTAATTATTTTAGTACTCAACACAATTACATTACGCTAGAAAGCATCCAGAGAAGGAATGATAAACTAATAAGGATATTCTTTAGCTGGGAACCACTTCACAGTAATTAATTCCTGGTCTGTGTTTGCCCAGTGTTACTTTGTGCATAGATTGAAACTTAAAAGAGTATTTGCCTCAAAGCACTCAGGTCCCTTAGCACGCAGACCCCACTAAGCTCATTTCCTATCCAAGTGCAGTGTTCAGTTTAAAACTTAATTCCTCCCCTACAGAGGTTATGGGCTACAGCAATATTCCCTTCTTTAACGAGGGGGAATACTGCTGTGCTGGGAATATTTCCATGGCCAAATTAAATTGTGGAAGTACTTAGTCCCAACCCAGAGCCCCGTTCTGTGACCTTTCCTTACCTCTCTGTATGGCCTGACCTCACCACAGCAGAGTGGAGCCCATGGCTGAGAACAAAGCACGGGGCCCAGTGCTGCCCTCAGAGATGCTTAAACAAATCTGCCTTCTTGAGCAGGCTGCTCAGGTACTACTGAAGGTGTAGCTGGACCTCACTCCTTGCAGTCTACCAAAGTAGACTAAAAATTATGTATATTAAGAGAGTCTTTTACCTCAATGTGTCTATTCTTTCTTTCTTTTTTTAACCTTGTGTCTTTCCAAGCCCTCAAGAAAATCTTTTCAGACTAAAATATAAAAAAAATCAAAATAAAGGGAGAAGACAGAAAACCTCAGACATTTTTCTTTGGATTGAACAAATTTGACTATCCCTTCATGCTCATGGTAAAATACTAAAAACTGATGATAAAAGAAAGTAAGGCTTTCCTAGCTGAGAGAAAGAATGCCAGTATATTTAGGAGAAGCAAGGGGTTCTATAAACAGATTAAATGATGTGCACTTTGTTTGAGAGCTTCAACACAGTACACAAATTAAATATTTCCAGAAATTCTGTTGGGCCTACGTAACAGAGAAGCATTGTGGGCTCTTAAAATGACCTTTCAAATTTATAAAAACACAAAGGTCTGTATACATAGTGGAAAATGTGTCTTGATAAACATAAGGTACTTTGTTGACTGTGGTTGAAACTGACTATTGACAGAATCTCACAGGGACACAAAATGAGGCCTTGTTTTACTTTTTTTTTTTAAATTTTCTTTTTTACTTCTCTAGCAAGGTCATGGGTTTACAGACATCTCGTGTGGAAAATGGAAACTTGTACCTCATCACACAGGCAAGCGGATGCAGTGCAGCTCTCTGGCACGCCCGCCGGCCGGCTCTGCCGCAGATCTCACGGATGCATCTGCAGAGGAAGGAGCGTTCTCTCCCAACGACTTCATTCGCAGTGTTACAGGGTTGTTGGACCCACCTCACGGAGACTCTGCAGAAAAGATGCAGCCCACTCCACCTTCAGTCCTTGCAGCCCTTGGGCAGCCCAGTCCATCAGGCTACCTTGTTCAAACCCTGACATTCACCCAGATAGGCTAAAGAAATGCTCAGATTTTTTCAGTGTCCCAGCTTCTCCTGATAGAGGCAGACAGATTTCTGTATGCACAAAATCTCCACTTCAGGGGACAGAGCTGGCCCTTTTCAAGAGGTAACTTGAAAGCAGAATAACTCAGGAGTCACATAGATAAAGACATCCTTTTTGACACCCCCAGTGCTGATCCATCCCCACACTTTGAGACACATTTAGTCCTTGGCCTGTAAAGTAAAGGTTTATCTTTCTTCACACAGTTTAGGGATGCTTCCTGATGGTTAACTCTGTGTTGCACAAGTTGGATAAATGCAGTAACCTCTGCAACTCTGCTCAGCCTTATGTTTTGCAAAATGCACTACATTTGAACTCACATTTCTTTCCTTGTTTACAGTAGCCTTTCCCCTCCTCCTCTATGGCCCCAGTGTCCTGATACCACTTTGATGAAAGAAATGTAAGCACAGGTCCATCACCTTGTTCTGCTGTAACCTCATAATCCTGGCTCTAACTCACTGTCATACACAGGTAATGTCTTCTCCCAAAGCGCAGGAGAAACCTCTTGGTTCCCAGTGCCTTGTTGTGCAGGGCCTTGCATAAGGAAACACAATGAGTACTCTATGAGTAGTTTGCCTTTCTGTGTCTCCATGTCACTGTCTTTGAATGATCACTTTCATAAAACACATTGATGTCTGCCCATGAAAAACACTGCAGGTAAGGGAGGAAGAATCACTGACAACTTTCCTGCAGTTCTGGGAGGAGCAAGGAACTATCTGAAGTGGGTTTATGTTCCAAGGTGGGGGTTGGTTTTCCTCTGTGGCAGTAAAAATGCATATTCATCAAGAACAATCGTCCAACTCATGGTTTTATTATTAAATTACAGACCCAGAAGTACTCAAAATAAAAACTGATTAGATCAAAAACTACTTGCTTTTTACATCACCATGGCAATTCCACTCTCTCCATCTAGTTATTTATGATGATGATGACCTCTCCAATAAGCCTTGAAATAGATACGAAGATACAATCAAGTCAAAATAAATTACAGAAAATGAGTGTTTTAACTGGCAGCAAGTCCACCATCCTCTGCCCCAGAATACCATCTAGGCTCCAGGAAGATAAAAGGTATGGCCTTGAGAACTAGCACATAAGCAGAATTCAAATGCATTCATAAATGCAATCTGCAAAATCCCCAGCCACTTGCTGTGTGGATATACAAGGATATTTTTGCTTTAAAGTTCTCCAGATACCCAGAGTCCACCCTAAACCATCAATTACAGGAGCCAAAAAGTCCTCAGAATCTGATCCCAGAGGCATTGCAAAGCAATGTTACTCTAGGTAGTCTCTGTTCCATGAGCAGCTGTTATACGTACACTTTTCTTTGCAGAATTGTCCCTGGTGACAACACCAGAGCTCCAGATCACATTGAGTGGTAGGGTTTCCTGACGCAATTCTCTTCTCTCCCTGATCCTCAGCCCCTGGCCAAGAGCAGCAGCCAGCCAAACCTGGATCCTGACCTGTGTGACAAAACACAAGCATGCTGGAAGGCGGCCTCCTCCTCTTTCAGCTCAGTGGGGAGCAAGACTGTTATCCTTGTTTCACATGAACTCCAATGATTAATATCTCTGTCTCTATCCCTTTTTCAATGACTTTAAATGTCATCAATGGTAAAGCTTTAAAAGCTTTACACAGGGATGTATGTGGTAGGAAAGATCCACCCAAACAGACATACCTGTGCATGCAAAAAGGAAGCAGGGAGAACAAAGCCTTGAATTTTAGAACAAGCAATGTTATTTGCCACTGTAAACATGAGAACTGCTAGATCCCATCCAGAATATATATGCCATGACACACATCTTCCTTATGCTGTGCTCCATCAGATTCACAGAACTTTCCCAAAGCCCAGATTTCTGTGTGTTTGTACGGATGTACTCAGTTCCGGGCAGGGTTGCTCTTGGGACACATGCCCACATAGGCAGGCAAACAAGGATCTTCATAATCAAAGAAAAGCATTCACAATTTGTCTGCCCTTATTTTACTGTTTATAAATACCCAGTTAGGAATTAGGGGAAGACCACTGTGTGGTTTAAGTAGCCAGTCTGCTACCACAAAAGATGAATAGTGAATAGCTGAAGTGAATGTTTCCCAGAAAACTCATAGTCTGAAAATGGTTTGCCTGTGTTATTCAGCAAATACTTACAAATAATGAATAATAAGTAAGGCCGTGACCAGAGGATAGATTAAACTACTCAGGACTTTTTTCAGATTTAAATATTTATCAAGTACTGTATAAAAAAGTATATATGTATATTGGAGGGAATTCACACACTTCACATTCTTGTGATGCACAAGCCAGAGCACTGGCAGCAGTGTACAGTCTATCAGATGGTCATGAGCAAGGCTGATGGAAGTGCAGGAAATGACTATCCATAGGTGCTGGAGTGCAACACCCCGATGTCACCTACATGTTAGTTTCTTGTTTCACCTGTCCCATATGCTACAAGCAGGTTATGAGCATGACCAGTACTCATATCAGAAACATGATGGCAATGCATCAGCAAGGCACACAGGTGTGAAAATGGGCAAAACCTGACAAACTTCTTCACAGTGTTCCTTGTGATACTGATGATACTGAGAAAGGTATCAGGTGAGAGCTGACACAGTCATTTTATGAGCACTGCCATGAAAATTTCCTGGCCAGAGACTGTCAAGATGTTATCTATAAGGAACTCGGCCTCTCATGTTACAGATATTCTCCTCCTGCTGCAGTGATTTATCAGCCCTCAAAGGTAATCTGGCACGCATTGTCACCTGCATAACTTATGACAACAAACTGTCATAACAATTTCTTCAGAGGTACCATGCATATTACAAGACCCCTGTTTGCAAAACCCTTTGTGACAGCCCTTGGTGTGAAGCCATCACAGGGTCAACCATAAATAATACAAAAATATTTCTTTTGCTTTTGAGACATGCTTACTAGGTTACCAAACTCTGACAAACTCTGGCATAACTGAGTGAAAAGTAGCTTTTTTCCAACTGTCAACCAGAAAGAAGAATTTGGGGTTGATTTTTATTTTTCATTTTTAAACATAGATTGGTTTCAAAACAAAAATTTATCAATACGCTTTCCAGACATTCCCACCACTTTTCATCAAAATAGCTTATCAAGTTTGACCTAAATAGATTAAATTACTCTAAAACTGCTGTGAATTTACATATTAACTGAAAATATTTTCTGCTCAACTCCATCCAAAAGACATATAACACTTGTAAGAACTGGTGGGGGAAACCGTGACTAGGATACAGAAATATTTGAACATCCAATGCAAACAAAGTGTAAATGTAATGGACTCACTGTTACACAAATATCTTGGCATGTTTCCACCTGGAGCCAGCAAGATGATTAACTGGCCACATGCACTAATTATTTGAGGTTGATGTTTGCATCAGTACTGTGTAAATTGGGTGCTGTTCTGCTCCCAAAAAAACCCCAAACCCACCCACTCAACTGAAGCTGAGAGACTGGATCTTCTGTGCCTGATGAAGCTTGAGATAGGTACAACAACAAGAGCCTCTGGGATTTCCAAGCACAGGTTTGGACAAGCCTAAAGTAGCCAACAGCTCAGTAAGGGAAAGCCCTTGCTGTGCTGGCTCCAACAGCACCCAGAGAGCTTCTCCAGAGCAGGAGGCACTTGCACACAGACTCCCACCACTTCTGTTCTCCTGGAAATGCCTCTAACAATCTTCTCACCAAATTCTGCTCCGAAATTGAGTAGCTAATATGTCTACTAAGGCAACTTAAGCTTCAAGACCTCCAATACCTGACCTTGTGACATAACCTAACCTTTGGTTAGAGCCCTGTTCCATGAGGAGTGCTGCTAAGCAAACAAGGACATAGTTTTCTCCTACATATTCTTTTCTATGTATGTCTTCAGACAGAATCTGAATTTGAATCACTCCCTTTCATGGTAAAGACATATTTATTCTTTGTCCATACTTGGAGTAGTCTGAGCAGGATCAGGGCTGAGGTTTTGCTGAAAGGTGCTTGTTGGCCTGGTTCTTATTTATATACTGAGCAAAAATGATGTTAAAACTTAGTTGGAAGTTTGTTTGTCTTCAGCACAAACTATAAACTCACTTCCAGCTACAGGAGCACTTGAAGGCTCTAGGTACTCTTGCTGCTCACTGCATCTTTTCGTATATTCCTGTCAGCTGTGGCCGAGCCTTATCTGTTCTCTGATTATGATTTGTGTGTTTTAAAACAAAGGGGGAAAAAACCACCAAGAAAATCCTGAGAGATTTTTGGAGTGTGACAGCCATGTTATAAACAGTAGAAAATTAATGAGGGTTTTTATTGTGTTAGTTTGGATTTGGGGGTTTGAAGGACTGTGGGGAGGTTGGGGGAGGTGCTTGTTTTTCATATTTATTTATAGCTGGCTTTCCTGTGTTTTTCAGGCAGCAAAATTAGATCAGTTGCAGCTTTGTCAGTTTTTTTTTTCCTTACAAAATATTCACTTCCTTTCAGAGTCTGTCAAGTTCCCATGAAGGGCTGAGACCTTCTGGTGATCCTCAGCAATGCTGTGGCTGCAAGGAGGTTCGCGTACCAGTGCATCACTTTGCGAAACGACGCCTGTAAAGAGTGAATGGGGGAAAAAAGCGCAGGGGTCAAACGCAGACCTTCACAGCTGTTTGTTCCAACCTGCGAGGAGGGGAAAGCATTCTGCTGAGCTGGCCTTGGGGCCTGGCTGCCCACGAGATGGTGCTAGACAGCCGCGGATGTGCCCCGAGCGCCCCTGTGCGCTCTGCTGTGGGCAGGACCCGCGGGGAAGGGCACCCGGCAGGTTGAGGACACCAAGCAGTGTAATCCTCTATCTCATATTTTAATAAAAACACTTCAGTTTCATTTTCACTTGAAATGTTTGATCACTCCGAAGGCATGCACTTAATACAAAACAATTCTCACTTAAGTGGAGTTAAAATATAGGGCACTGCTTTCTCATGGGTACAAAAGGAGATATGACCTCCCATTTCTAAATATTACCTACTTAATTCCAGATTTCTTTTTTAATTTTTTTTCCTTGCCCTGTTTTCAACTGGTTGCAGAAATTAATCACTCTCACTAGAGGACATAACAAGCTGGATTCAGATCTAGACTGTAATCCAGAATTACTTTTTCTAATGAAAGACAGTATTCCCTGACACTACATGATTGACAGTGGAATCAAATTTTGTCCCTGTTTCTTTGTTTCACAGCCACGGGAAAATGACAGACAAGACAAACTATAGGTGAGGAATCCAGCCCCTAAAGCTGCAATCTTGTGTAGCCTGGAAAAGCTTTCTGAGTAGAAAGCAGGGCCACAGGTCAGACCAATTTCTGTAGCTTCACACAAAGGCCAGCTGAGGTCAGGTCATCTGTAATACGCAGATATTTCCATGCTGGAGCACTGGGTCCTGACACAGCTCTGTTCCAAACACACAGCCAATATTTGCTATTACAGATCATTTATTAAAGCTTGGCCAATCATAATAGGAAATTTTATGCATGTGAAGACCTCTATATTTTGCCAAAAGTAGTTCATGCATGAAAAATATTACATAAACTTTCTGAACATATATCAAAATAAATATTACAAACTACAGGAAATATGCTAATATGACTCCCATTCAAGTTTCAGAATTTGTTTAGGATTACTCTGATAGTTATAAAAGTGTCTCCTCTCATATCCTTCAGCTGAAGGAACAGCTTTGCTTTGGTCATTTTCTCCCCTTAAAAGCATGCCAGATTATTCTTATATCCAGCAGAATTCCTAAAGGCACAGCACAAAGTCTAGACACCTGCACATCTCCAGACCAAGTACACTGCTGAGCTGGATACCCCCAGGTCAGAAAAACCTTCTGAGCCAATTTTCCAGTGTTGATTGATGTTGCTCCTGCAAAACTACACATAACTGAACCTTCCAACCACCATCTGCAGCAGTCACCATGCGTCTGCAAGACGTGCCAGCCCTTTAAAGGCAGGTGTCAACACTCTTCACTGAGCATGACGACAGCAGGGTTTGAACTTCCACTGTATGTGGCAAAGAGGGATGAAGTCACATATTAGCTTCACTTGATGTCTGTCAAGCTGCCCTTGCTGTGTTTCTGACTATACTCATCTCACAGCACGACAGTGGCTGCGGTATCATGACATGCTAACAGGGTTTATGGTCCTTTAATCTGCCTTTTATGCTGCAGCACGGACACGGCAGGGCTTCACCTCACCAAGACACCTACATTCATCTGTGAACTGAATTGCACCCACAGAACCTGACAGACTGTTCTTTGACTTCAAGGGGTTTGGGATTTTGCCCCAAGCTGATGAAAATGTCGTGGTATCCACAGATAAAAACATCATCTACTTCAAATAGTCATGGTTCGCTCAAAGTCAACAAGAAAGTGTTTGAAAATATTCTGAGTCTTAAGTTACCCTGACAAGAAAATTTGCACAGCTCCATCAATCTTTCACAAGAAGTGACATAGAGATAGTGAGAGCTGAAAGATCAGAAATTAAAATGATGACAGAGGTTAAAAAAAAGAGCAATGGGAAACACTGGAACTGGGTAACTCAATGAAACAGAAAAGTTACCCATTAAAGAATTTTGTTAAAATGAACAAAAGGGTTTTTGTAACACATTATCTCTGGCACTTAATGCCTCATTATTGCTTCACTATTGAAGCCCAGCATATATCAGGTTTCCAAGAGGGTTTAGATATGGATTAACAAGATCCATATGAAGGCACAGATCATTAGAATGAGGGGGGAAACCTTTTGTTTTTTTTAAACAAATTCTCACATGATTCAAAGTATTCCATAACTGTGTGTTGTTGGACTTCCTGAACTTCCCATAAATAACTAATTATTTGGCATGAAAACACTTTTCTGTTGCCCCCATGGCCATTTTCTTGGAGAGAAAGAGTGCAGAAGAAGTAAGGACGGAATAAGCCTGCCTCCAAGTGATGCAGAACTGGTCAAGATGACTTTTTGAGATCCATCCCAGTGAGATCCTATGGAAAATAGCCTTGAGGGATCCCAGCTCAACACAGGCAAAAGCTCAGCTAGAACTGGCCACTGCTGTGAAAGATAATGGAAGTGATTTTATAAATATATTAAGACCGAAAGGAGGGCCAAGGGAAATCTCCGTCCTTTAATGGAGTGATGGGGAACATTGTCACCAAGGCTGAGGAAAAGGCTGAGGTACTTAATGCTCCCTTTCCCTCAGTCTTTAGCAGAAAGACTGTTTATTCTCAGGGCAACAAGCCCCCTGAGCTGGTGGACAGAGACAGGGAGAAGAATGGATCCTCTGCAATCCAGGAGGAAACAGTTAGTGACCTGCTGATCTGCTTAGACCCTCACAAGTCTATGAGGCTGGATGGGATTCCCCTGAAGGTGCTGAAGGGGCTGGTCGAAGAGCAGAAGGGCTTGCCAAGCCACTCTCCATTATTCATCATCAGTCCTGGTTAACTGTAGAGATCCCAAACCACTGGAAGCTAGCCAGCATGATGTTTATGTACCAGAAGGGTTGGAAGGGGGATCTGGGGAGCTACAGGCCTGTCAGCCTGACCTCAGTTCCAGGGAAGGTTATGGAACAGGTTATCTTGAGTGCCATCACATGGCACATACAGGAAAACCAGGGTTTAGGAAAGGCAGATCCGGCTTGACTGTCTTGATCTCCTTTTATGACCAGGTGACCTGGTCATAAAAGTGCTAGGTGGACATGGGAAAGGCTGTGGACTGGGCTTCAGTAGAGCTTTTGATACTGTTTCCCACAGCATTCTCCTAGAGAGGCTGGCAGGCTCTGGCCTGGACAGTGCACTCTTTGCTGGATTAAAAACTGTCTCTGTGGCCAGGCCCAGGGAGTATTGGTGAACAGTGCCACATCCAGTGGGCAGTTGGTCACCAGTGGTATTCCCCAGAGCTTGGTACTGGGGCCAGTTTTGTTTAATCAGTGATCTAGACAAGGAGATCAAGGGAACCCTCAGTCAGTTTGTGAATGATACTTAGTTGGGTGGGAGAGTTGATCTGCTGGAGGGCAGGAAGGCTCTGCAGAGGGATCTGAGCAGGCTGGATCCATGGTGTGAGGCCAGTGGTACAAGGTTCAACAAGGCCAAGTGCTCGACCCTACATGTGGGCCACAACAACCACTGCAGTGTTACAGGCTGGGGGAAGAGTGGCTGAAAAGTGGCCCAGTGGAAAAAGACCTGGGGATGCTGGTTGACAGACAGCTTAACTTGAGCTGCCAGTGTGTCCAAGTAGCCAAATGGCATCGTGGCTTGTGTTAGAAATGCAGCGTGGGCAGCAGGACTAGGGAAGTGATTGTCCCTCTGTGCTTGGCAGTGGTGAGATGCCCAGGTGCTGTGTCCAGTTCGGGCCTCTCAGTTCAGGTAGGACATTGGGGTGCTGGAATCCAGAGAAGGGCTATGAAACTGGTGAAAGGTCTAGAGAGTGACTCATATGGGGAATGGCTGAGGGAGCTGGGGGTGTCTAGCCTGGAGAAAAGGAGGGCCAGAGGTGATATTTTCACTCCTTACAACTGCCTGAAAGGAGGTCGAACCCAGGTGGGGTTCAGCCTCTTCTCCCAGGCAACCAGTGGCAGGATGAGAGGACACGGCCTTATGATGGGTGAAGGTAGGTTTAAATTGGGCATTGGGAGGAACTTTTTCACTGAAAGAGTTGTTAAGCATTGGAACAGGCTGCCTACAGAGGCAGTGCAGTCACTGTCCCTGGAGGTGTTCAAAAAACAACTGGATCTGTGTCCCAGGGTGACTTTATGATGCTTGTATCCCCAATTGTCTGCTCTGTTTGTGTTGGATATGGTGTCCTGCACTTTTAAGGCTGGTTTCAACAGCGAAGGAACGCGCAGTTTGTTTGGAGAAACTGCTCTGACTCCTCCAGATTCCTTTTATTTCTTTTCGGACTGTGCTGTCTTCAGACAGACAGAGAGAGAGAGCTCTCAGGTTTTTTCTCCCTTTTAATTAGTTTTTGGCTAGCTGAAGCAGAGAAGCTCCCTGGATAGTTTTTTTCCCTTTCTCTTGGGGTTGTTTAAATCTGTCTTGGACTGAAAAGACCAGAGAGACACTGGGAGCTCACACCTGCGGCCCACCAGGGCCTGGACCCCCCTGAGAGAGACTGAGAAAGGCAAGGACACTTTCATTCTGGCCATCCCTCTTCAGAGCGGCGAGAGGTTTTATTGTTTCATCTTATTCAATTGTTTGTGCTTGTGGGCTTTTGTTTGTTAAATAAATAGTTTTTTCCACTTTTTCTCAGAGGAAGTTTATTCCCAGACCAGCTGAGGGGGAGAGGCTGTTTGGGTTTGCTTCCCAGAGGAACCCCATTGAGAGGTTTCCTCCTAAATTTGCCCTAAACCAGGACAATGTGACACTCCATGCCATGGTCTATTTGACAAAGTGATGATCAGCCAAAGGTTGGACCCAAGGATATCGGAGGCCTTTTCCAATATTAGTGATTCTATGATTTTATGATCCCACTGTCTGCAGTGTTTCATGGGTGGGAGGTTACCACAAGAGGTTCTAATGTGCACAAAGGACCCATCATAGAAAGTTTAAGTATCTCCTCCAAGGTCACATATCAAATCAAGGAGAAACCCCTGGGCCCCAGGTGTGTATTTTTGCCAGTGCTGCCTGTCTGTTGACACGGAAACACAGCTAAAATAAACGAGGGTGGGGTTCTGTGGGGCTTTTTCTCCATACGTGCAATCAGATATGCCTTTTATCCCCTCTCGGCCTGCTTCAGACAGCGCATTAAACACCCTTCTGCCTGGTGTCTGCCCCGCCACACACCCCTGGCCAAACCTGGGAGCCAGCAGGGAAAGGCTCTCCTGCCCTCAAACCCACAAAACCACTGCTTGGAAAAGGGCCGGGCAAAGGGAGGGCGGCAGTGCTCGGGCAAAACGGAGCGATGCTCAGGAATCCCCAGGCAGAATGTGAAGGGGAGGATGATCCCTGACGGATGTGGGGACAGCATGGTGACACTCACAAAATGCAGAGGAAGCGCAGAGCTGGGCGTGCAGAAGCCAGCCTGGTCAGGGCTGAGGTGCTGCCAAGCCAGGAGCCAGGAGCCAGGAGCCAGGCCTGCCTCCCTCCAGTGCCCGGCACCAGCTTGGAGAACACCCAGCCTCCTGTTGCAGGCAGGGGATAATGGGGTGGTTTTCCAGCCTTTGGCAGCTTAGGGCACACAAACTTCACAGCAGTGGTCTCATCTCGCAGACATCCGGACAAGACTATTTTTAAATAAAAGCAAAATTTTCATAAATTTTTGCTGACTCCAACAGCTAAGGAACGTAAAAAACCCGAGCTATTGCAGAATTGGGGTAATTTGCAAGCTTTAGTGTTGCAAGGATATAAATAGAGAAGTGCTGTTATTTAAAGAGGAAGGAAAATTGTATAAAGTGTGCTAGAGGATGGTTTAAATGTCTTTAAATAAAACAGCTAATTTCCCTGTCTGAGGATTCTTACTTTAGAGTCACAACAGACAGAAAGTTTTTTTGTAGGTATGTATTAGATTATCAGACACTAAGGTTTCTTTTAGCCCCCAAATAAATTAATTCATGTTAGAGATTTGTAAGTTTTCTAAGATTTTAATTTTTTAATGAAAGCATTATCATTGTTTAGTCTTGTAAATGCTTGTATATAGAAGAGACCCACAAGCATCTTTGCAAAACCAGTTCCCAAACCCAGATTCCCTGGCTGGCGAGCTCACCTATGCAGAAAATGTCAATATGGGATTCCCATAAGATCCAGCATGAAAACCACCAGAGAGTCTCCCAACCTCCCAGCTCTTCCCCACTTCAATCTCCAAAAAAAGTCCCAATAGTAAATGTATTATTTTCACTTAGTCTTCAATAGAAATAACAAATTGTGCTCAAATGATGAAAAAACATGACCACTTTCCCCCAAATCACAGGAAATGACAATATAAAAGATTCATCAAGGCGGAGTTTATGAAAACTGACATGAATTTAAGACCTGCTTCTAAAATCAGCTGCTAATGATGGACTTACAGGCCCCTAAACCAACATAGTTACAAAAAATATTAATAGTGAAAAAAAAATCAGAAATCTGCAAGTGACTGAGGACTCTTTTTGGTGGAAACCACTGCAAGCTAAAGCTTTGCTAAGGTGCCAGTGATAAGTGATTTCTGTACAAGTTTTATCAAGATACATGTTCCAGGCTTGTAGAAGACAGGACCAATGGTTTGTACGTCAAGGAAATGATGTTGTACACTGATGATTATTTTTATATGTCTTGTTGTTGCTATTGAAACATGAAAGCACTTATCTTTATGTAGTTTCCTCTATCTGTATCAACCAGTTGTAAACTCTGTTTGATTTTCCAGATCCTTTTACAGTCAAATGTTATTTAAAAAGGACTGTAGTATACACACAGCAGAGCAGCCAAAGGGCAATTTTAAAATTGCAGGCTGAAGGAAGCTGTATCATAGTCAGGCAGGGAGGAACTTACTGGCCAGTTTTTATAAACTAATAAAAATTTTGAGAGAAGGTAGCTGATCTTCTTCTTGCTGTATGATTTCTCTTCACCTGGAACAGGAATCCTTTGCCAGCAACAAAGCAAAACTGTTTGCAGAAAACAGCTCTGCTCAGCCTTCCTGATCCTGTCTGCAGAGGAAGGAGGGAGGCAGCAGGATATGTTGTACATGTGTTTAAGTCCTTGCATCATTGTCAAGGAAGTGATACGAACTTCTGGGAAATCCATAGTTCCTCTTTAATATGTCAACAGGTTAACAGTGCTGAGCAGGCTGTATCTGGCTGTGCAAGCAAGGTGATGTTTATATGGTTGGATAGTGATAACATCTGGATAAGTTCTGATTCCTTCTGGAAATATCATCTTTCTGTATGAGTGTAAGCACAGGTGTTGACTTAATTTATCCTTACTGGCATGCTTTTGTTACAGGACACCAATTCATTCAGCAAATTCAGCCTAATTTGTAGTTGTGGAATGTCTTCATCTTTGCTCAAAATCCACAGTACAGTACTGTTGCTGTTGTATAAAGGGCAGCGGTAACAACGACACAGACTTCAAGTTTTTTAAAAGGTTATTCTCTAGTTTATTAAACAAAACACACCATTTTATAGATGGTTATGACATAGCTGGACATGATTGGTCCTTTAATTAACACCCTATCACTATGATTGACTAATTAAAAACTACACCTCTCTGTAAACACGTCATAATAAGTTAAAAAAAAAACAAGTACACAAGATCGTTTACATTTTTCACACATTTTCCTAAACTAATGTTTTAAAAATACTCATCTCTCTCACTGCTGCCCTCAACAGCAGCTAGCAGGCCAAAATCAGTCCCACACAGTACTTTTCCTTCATAACACATTTTCAGCTTGAGAACAAGTCCTCTTTTTAAAATCCTGTCCTCAACAAATGCTGGAGAAGTCTCTGAAAACTCAGAAGTCTGAAATGATGCAACGTTTTTTCTCCTGTTCTCTGCCTGGGAAGGGCCACTTGGCTGCAGCAGGGTTTTGAGGTGGGCCCCCAGGAAGTGTCCCTGCCATGGAAGCTGCCCTCCCTCCCAGCATCCACACATGGAGTGGGTGGCCCACAGTGAATGTCAAGGACCTGCTACAGGGCAGGTGCAGGTCAGGGACTGTGTGGGCCACTAGTGAGAGAGGTCAGAATAACTTCCTCTCTAGGGCATATGCTCTAAAACCCCATTACATCACAGCACAAGAAAGTACTGCCACCCTGTGAGATGCCAGCACAGCTCAGGCCTTCTGCAGGTAGAAGGAATAATTAGATTATTTTTCATTGCCACGTGAGGAAGAGCCAGGGCCAGCCCACCAACAAGAATTGGATCAATACTCAAGAAGGACTTGAAAAATTATTTTTTCTGATCACATAGTCTTCAGAAACAGCTGGAATTGGTAAGGGAAAGATATTTTCTCATACCTTGAGGTTATTTGCCAAATGTTGAAGGAGGCATCCTGTATAATATTCAGTCTCTAGGTTTTTTCCTGTGCCTTTCAGAATGAACACACCACATTCAAGCTTTTGATCTCTTTGGGCAAAACAGCAATAATCAACATTTGTGTTTTGAGAGATTTCAGTGAGAAATGGGTTGGGGTTTAGGGGTAGAAGCTACCTTTTTACATTCCTCCTGCACTCCTGGCTTGGAATGCTCTGGAAAACCTCTGCATCTACTGGGCATTTTTTTGGCCATGAACACACTTCCTAAATACTACTCTGAAGTGATGACACAGGCTAAGAATAATCCCAAAGACCTTGTTTTATAGTTTTGACTAAGATTAAAGCATAAATAAATTAAACCAATCACTGGGAACAGTTAATGAACATTTTACAATTCTGTAACTCTCTGTAGATCTCTTTATTTTCAAAGGCCACTTCCTTCAGTTTATTTATTTTTATGCCAGCTTTTGTGGCTTTGTCCCTTGCACTCCACCCTGAGTGATCTCACTAGAAATTCCAGGCATGTCTCAACATAAAGTTTGCGAATTCTCCCAAGTGTCCAAGAAACCTTCTCCCTGCCCTACTTCCCCAATTACTTTCCATTTGGTTATAAAAGGTGGTTCTGTCAGTGTTCTTTCCAGTGTTGACCCCAGCACCAGAAACGTGCTGTGGCCAGTCTGATCTCAGCCTACAAGAGCAAATATCTGCTTCCTCCTGTGCTATGCATAGAGAACAAACTGGGGCTGAGTCACATCTGGTGAAACTCTGGGTGGTGTTACTATAGGGGAAAAGTCATTTGGAGGAAAGTGAGACCAAAAACTCAAGGGAGAAGTAGAAATGCTGTGTATCAGCAGAATGCAGAAAGTGCTGGTTGGGTTTGCACAGCAGTGTGGTGAAGCAGCATCAGGGCTGTGCCTGAAACCTCTCAGTGTCACCCAGCCACCAGCACCACTGAGAGCTCAGAGATGCACTTGGGTACTCCACGAGGAAGTAGAAGAAGGAAGAGACTGGAAGGGAAGAAAAGAGGATTCAAAAGAAAATGGAATTGGGCTTTAAAACAGGATGGAAAGCAAGCCACAGTTTTCAGGATGTCCATCCACAGCACATCGAGCCTGGAGGGCTGGGATTGGAAGCTCAGCAGCAGTGCAGCAGAAAGCTCTCCAGTTCCCTATCCTCACCTGTTTGCTCTCATATTCATTCAATTTTATTGTGATGGCATTTTAAAATCAGATCTAGTCCCAGGCAGGAAGGAGACACACTCTGCAGGGGGATGGGGACAAGTGCCAGGAGCAGGGCCGAGAGCTCCTTGTTCAAGCTTTGTACCAGGGGTGTGCTCACGACTCCTGCTGTGTGAACTGCAGCAGGTGAGGTAGCATGGAAGGACATAACAATGATGCTTTTATTGAAGTTTCTGTGTATTTTTTTTCATCCTGTGAAGCTAGATCCTCCTGCTCCTACTGCACAAATATCTCTTAAGAGTTTTCTGTTTGATAAAGTTCAGTTGTAGTGGATTAAATTTACGTCACTGGTGAGTTGAGAAGTGTTTGCCATTTTCTAATTAAAAGGTTAAAGAGTTTATTTTTGCATAGAGGATATTTATGTGCTTTGCAGTTCATCCTTCCTCTTTGAGTCACGTAAATTCTTGCATCTGAAGTTTGTCCTATATTTTGTGTCAGTAATGCACTTAAAATGTTTTAAATATTTTAAATATTGCCAGGATATTTATATTTCTAATTTAATCCATGGAACACAAAGGAGACCATGCTGGGCTTGGGGTTTAAACCAAGCACCCGGTACCCCTTGGCAGGGGGCTCTCATTCGTGTCCCTCGGCTGCCACAGCCCCAGCTCAGCCGATGGCTGCCAGCAGAGCAGAGTGTGACGAAGTGTCACCTCCATCTACCCACTGGGAGCACGTAACCCCTGCGTCGTTCCTTTCACCTGTGCAGGCTCAGACACAGTTCGGAGGCACGGCATTCCCAGGGGGAAGCGGGGAGCTGGCGGCCGCAGCTGCCCCGCTTCCAGCTGCGCTTTCCTCTCACTCCGCGGGAAGTCCCGGGCTCCGGGGCACGGCGCTCCCTGGTCCCAGCCGTGCCACTCCCGAACATGTGGCTCTCGCAAGGACATCACTAGATGGCGATAGAAGTTTTAAAACCGAGTCGGAGTCTCCTGAGGGTTTGCACAAGGCCGCGGTTCAGGCTTCAGCCGAACCCTGAAGGAGCAGGACGTGCGGCCTGGGCTGCTGAGGGGTCTCTTTAGCTCTGGCCGTCATCCCTTTACTGCACGGGGAGCCACGTCATGCTCTACCTTTGTTCCAAGGCCACAATCCAGCACACTGGGCTGGAGATACAGAGGTAGCTGGAGAGCCTCTCGTCTGCCAGCGAGGCACTGCAAGGTAATCATGTCCCATTACAGCTACTGCTGCTCCTAAACTTGGCTGACTTACCTGAGCTTGGTCAATGGACCAGAATAATAATACTGAGGTGCCCAGAGTGGCATTTGCCACATTGTTCGGGAGTGTCAGTCCTTGGGCTCGCTCCTGGGCTGCAGCACACTGCCTTCTCACATCAGCCATGCCCGCACCACGGGACTGGGGCAGCTCCAGTCTGCTCTCAGGCACAGGCCTAATTTAATTCCATGCAAAAAGGATGAGGAAAGAAAGAAAGAAAAGAAAGAAAAGAAAGAAAAGAAAGAAAAGAAAGAAAAGAAAGAAAAGAAAAGAAAGAAAGAAAGAAAGAAAGAAAGAAAGAAAGAAAGAAAGAAAGAAAGAAAGAAAGAAAGAAAGAAAGAAAGAAAGAGAAAGAAAGATAAAGAAAGAAAGAAAGAAAGAAAGAAAGAAAGAAAGAAAGAAAGAAAGAAAGAAAGAAAGAAAGAAAGAAAGAAAGAAAGAAAGAAAGAAAGAAAGAAAGAAAGAAAGAAAAAGAAAGAAAGAAGAGGAGAAATCAAGAAAAAAATATTTAACTTTACATAAAATAAAAGCCATCTTCAGGGAAGTTTCTTGCCATTCTGGGTTAAACTACCCTCTGGGGAAGCTGTGGGAAGCACATCTCCTTATTATATGCTGTACACATGATTAATTTTCTTTTCTGTATAAATGAACCCTGTGATTCATTGCTGTCATACAACCTGCAGAGAGTTTCAGTTCCAACTGAATTAAAAAAAAATGAACAAATTGTTGGTGTTTTCTGGCCCATGAGGCCTCACAGCAGGGACAGCAGGACCTGTTGAGGCACTGGAACTTGACCCCTGCTCCTCTAGTCTCCATGGCACATCATCTTCAACATGATATTCATGGACCTGCAGGGACATATTTTGACAGCCTTTATATGTGCCCTTGCTCCAGATTTCCCTAGGAAACTCAGGAAAAAACTGACCCTCTTAAGAGCAGATTGTCTTTTCCTGGGAGTCAAGGTGGAATGTAGAGACAGGCAGGGTCTGGTGGCCTCTGCAGCATGGAAATGAGTCCTTTCAGTGCCAGGGTGAAACCAAGGACAAAAGCAATTTCCTGAGGCTTCATGCTGTTGTACCACCTTCTAAGTGCCCTGTCTGTTTTATATACCCTGAATCCCCACATCACACAGGAGGGTCTGGATGAAAGTGGACCCAGTGAGCTAGATACAAAGAAGAAACCATGGTCTAGGTGACAGTCTTTTGGTTTCTAAGTGCCAAGTCTCAGCCAGAGAGTGTACCTGCATAGACATCCAAGTTTTTATCTTCTCAATGGCTTTATAAGCAGGAAAGTGCAGATGGATACCAAGATATTGGGAGCAGAAGTGACCCACCAGCGTCCTGAGAACCTGCTGCAGAAGAGAGAGTTGCAGCAGCTGCTGAACCACCCTTTCAGCCATGGCTGGGTCATTTTCAGGACAAAGAGTCTTTTGGTGGCACTGAGAACAGAGAATATAATTGCCTCTGCAAAAGTGGCTCAACCACTGCAAGGCCCAGCAGGCAGGGCACTGCCCTGCAGGACCCTGGGGGAAATGCATTGGTGAGTATCTGCTGTGCTGGGGCAGGGAGCCTGGCATGTGCCCCTATTACCAGGCTGATATCAGCATGGCTTTTTTTATCAGGATGGTGCTCACAGGTGGCTGCCTTAATAGTTGCTCTGTTTTTCCCCAGAAGTAGAAACCCAAACCACATACTCCCCCACCCTCAGTCACTGTTCATAAGCCAGGTGGTTTTTTAGAAAACGTGTTGTAGGACGGTTGGAAAGAATTTTATGGGTTTTTCTGGTACTGTTTCTCACCTCTTGTGGTAATCCAGGTATGTTAGTACCCACCAAGCATTTAACTGTGACACGGTTACGTGTTGGAAATCCTGGAACAGCACAGAAGCCATTAAAAGCACATTTCTGTGTTTCTAGGAGGTTTATTAAAAGTGAATGCAACTATATTGTGTCCTTCCCAACCTGCTCCTCAAAGTGGTAATGGGAGCTGAAATGCAGGAACAACCTGAGAGGGGAGTGAGAAGAGGCACAGCCCAGTGGTGAGAGGGCTGGGGGCAGCAGAAGGGCCCTTGGTGGGGAGCACTGAGGAGACAGAGGGCTAAACTCTCAGGGTGCATCTGGTGTGGGTGCAAGGGGAGATTGTTACCTTGAAAGGCAGGGGCTGGTGCACAAAAACACACCCACTGTCTGGCATGGGTTCCTGCCAGGGTCAAGGATGTTGCTGGGTGCTTCCCATGGTTCTAGAGGGTTGTCTGAGGGAAGGTTGGAATTGCACCACCTGCTTTTTATACCAGTGGAAATCACTCACAAACCCCTGCTTACCCTGGCAGGACTCAGGCTGACCTAGCAAACAGTGTTCTGCCAAAACCAAGGGCTTGGGATCAAATGCCCCCTGCCTGGTGCCAAGGCAAGATCCTGAGAGATCTTCCCTGAAGGATATATGCACCTGGAAAAAAGGGAAAAAGAAACTTCTCAAGCTCCAAAGCTGTGTTTTTGCCATTCGCAGTCAATGTCAGTCACTCAGATAATCCCTGCATTTAGGTGGGCACTCCCAGGGCAGTCTGGAAGCAAATAACCTGTCTCTCACTGGCAGAAATAACTGCAGTGACACCAGGCTCCTCCCTTCAGGCACCACCAAAAGCTCAGGCCAATCCAAGAAGTTTTAGGGGTTTTTTTTCCATTGGTAGTGATAGTGAACGTAATTCTCTTTCTCCCGTCACTACCATTTTCGTGTGTGCTGGAGCTTCTGGTTTCCAGTTACCGCTGAAAGCAGAAGTGAGAAACAGAAAGAAAAGCTTTTCTCAGGCATATTTTACGTTCAAGCAAAGTCAGGAGGTTTTAGAAACAAAACAGGGACACTATGAGATAATTTCGTTTGTGCTTAGCTAAAGGCAAATCAAACTTTGACACTTGCCTATCCTGTGAACTAGCCACAAATTCTCCTCCCCCCCGAATACCTGCTCTGTATCAGCATCCACAGTTCAGTCCCAGTTTTGCTTAGCAGAAGGTGTTTATGAATAATAATATTCTGCTCTTCAATCAGAATTTCTGTCTGAAGGTCTCAAAAGATCTGCAAAATTTAAATTTTGCCAAAGTAAGAGCTGAGTAACAACAGAGTCACTCTTTTGTACAGATTTGTGCTAGCTACCCAGAGATGCAGTGGCAGAGATGAAAGCAACACTGAAGTGCCTTTGCTAGAGGCACAGCTGTGCTTCAGCAGTTCACCCAGCTGTTCTCTCAGTTGTTCTCCCAGTTGTCCTCCTACTATGGACCAAAGATATGGGGTGGCACCAAGTCTTGAGACAGCCTCTTTTAACTTCAGTCACTCAAATATCATGAGAAGTGTTGGAATAGATCCAACAGAAAGGCTCTGATTTTTGCTGTTGCTCTAAATCAGTCCTGTGTACAATGCTGACATGTAGTGAAGATGGTTTGGACCCAGAAACCAAAGAGGAACAAAGAGGTTTGAGGGAAAAAAAAACCCAAAAGCACAATCAGTCAGGATGGATACATGATACTCAGACCCACTTATCTGCCTGTACCCTTCTTATGAGGGAGGATGATAAGTTTCTGTGCAGAGCAATTATGCTTGGCAAGAGGAATGACACCAAGGGAAGATTTGAAAGTGCAAAGATCATCTGAGAGCAGTGAAAGCCTTCAGGTTTTCTTTGTTAGACCAAATGACGGTTCATACTGGAGTAGGTCAGCACAACTACAGCAGACTCACAGCAAAGAAGTTTAAGTGATGTCCAGTGGGTTTTTTGGCCACAGAAAGGAGTGTGAAGCCCTGACTGGAAAGTGAAAACAAAGATATTTCAATAGTTCATGCTGTAATGACATTTTGGCAATGTGGTAACTTCAAAGACATTCACAACATGAAGTCTGTGTAGCTGAAAGACTAAACTTTAGATGCTGCATCTGCCCTAGCTGATCCTAGTTGATACTTCGAGTTAAAAAAAAACAAAAAAAACCAAAAAAACCCCTTTGAAACTTAGATCTGGACAGGGGATTATTCTTGCAGCCTCGGACATGTCATCACAGGAGCTTTCCATTCAGCTCCAAGTTTCAATTGCTGAAAAACTTAATTTGCTGTGCCTACTCTTATTAGACAGAAAGAGATCAGCAAGATAGAGGAGTAGGATANAAAACAACAACAACAAAAAAAAACACAAAAAAAAACCCAACCAAAAAAACCCAAAAAAACCCTTTGAAACTTAGATCTGGACGGGGGATTATTCTTGCAGCCTCGGACATGTCATCACAGGAGCTTTCCATTCAGCTCCAAGTTTCAATTGCTGAAAAACTTAATTTGCTGTGCCTACTCTTATTAGACAGAAAGAGATCAGCAAGATAGAGGAGTAGGATATACAAGTCTAGAGGACAAGACTGGAGAGCCAGACTGCATAAAGGAGAAAGGAAGTAGCCATGCTGATAAGGACAGCTGTCAGGGAAGTGTTACAGTAAATGAGAGAATTGAGCCTGTTCCCATTAACACTCATGGTGATGAAAGAGAGAAGAAAAGGAAGAAAGAAAGAGAGAGAGAGAAAGAGAGAGAAAAGAAAGAAAGAAGGAAAGAAGGAAAGAAAAGAAAGAAAAAAAGAAAAAGAAAGAAAAAGAGAAAGGAAGAAAGGAAGAAAGGAAGAAAGGAAGAAAGGAAGAAAGGAAGAAAGAAAGAAAGAAAGAAAGAAAGAAAGAAAGAAAGAAAGAAAGAAAGAAAGAAAGAAAGAAAGAAAGAAAGAAAGAAAGAAAGAATTATACATAAATGCAGTTGGCCAAGGTAATAAAACAGAGGAGTATCTTGATCTTCCAGTGAAAAGCGTGAAATCAGCTAGTACAGAGACAACAGCAGCAGAAATCTGACTTGAAGTTGTGGGATCAGTATTGAGCAGGGAAGACAATAGTACAGGGGAGAGGATGGAAAGATTTCCCCACTTTGGGAATGGGAAAGTTATTTTGATGTGTATAAAAATCAATCTGTTGCACTGGACATAAAGAAGTTCTAGCAGGACAGTGTTAGATAGCAGGACAGTGTTAGAAATGTGTTATAAATTTCTTAAGGTTAAATTTGCTTTGTGATAGTACTCTCCCAAGAGGGGCAACAACTACAATTTTGGAGATCAGTAGGTTTTATTTTTCCCCTTGTGTACTGGATGTGCCAAGGTGCAGGGCCAGTGGGGGCCATCCACCCCTGCTGTAGAACCAGACATGTCCCTGCCACATTTCACCTCTTCTTCTAGGGGGAAGCTGTTGTATGCCCAAGAGGTGTCTCTTTGGTTTCATGACAGATGGTCACAGATCAAGTAGGAGAGAAAAAACACAGAGCTCTTGGTAGCCAGAGCAGCAGAAATCAGGCTGTGAACTGTCAGGGCAATCCCCTATCCAGGTGTAAGTGATAACCAGCTTACAGGCAATACTCTATCCAAACCTCCAGCAAGCAGAACATGCAGAAGCTGTTCAGAGAAGCACCTCTTGAGAGACATAAGAAAGTGTGGAAAGATTCCAACCCTAAAGGGATGAGTTGGTAGCTGAGTGGGAGTTTCAGGTGTAAGCGGGAACCTACAGGGGCAAGGAAAAGGCCCTGAGCAGATGAGTCCATGCCTCGGGCACCTCACAGTGCAAAGGCAAAGTGAGAGTGGTCATGAGGCATGTAAGGTCAGTCAAAGGATATTAAAACAAACTGCAAAGTATGGGTTAAATGAAGTGGAGAAAGAACTCCCTGGTGGGAATTGTTCCTCTTTTGTGCAAGGGCTGCTGTGTGATGCAGCAGTGCTGGGGGCGTTGCACAAAACTACTGCACACACATTTTCCCTGACAATATTTTTACTACATCCTCTTAATTTCTCTGTAGTTCTGGATTTCCTCCAGTTTCTAGGGAAGTCTGGGCATCAAGAAAAATAGACAGCCTTTAGACATGATCTAGGGCTTGCATCAGCTGATCAGGTGCTGGACATCAGTTCCTATGTCCTTTTTAGGATCTGGCTGCAGACACCTTCCTCCTTTGAGCTCTCAGGAAATCCCCAGGCTATAAGGGTTGAAAATAAAACTAGCCTAGATTTACCAGAGTGCAGAAAGGCAATTGAAAATATAACAGGAAAAAAACCTTTTCTCTGCATTCAGCTAAGTCTGAAAACAAATTTCCTCACTGCCACCTCATTTGTGCATTCATTTCATGCATAAGAAAACATCAGCCTTAAAGAGACTTTTCCAAGAAAATTGTCAAGAAGGTGCAAATGGAAGCAGCCCCTTGCTGAGGGGTCACCTCCCTTTCTTCCTTCATGTGGGCTCACATTGTCCGAGAAACGTTGGTGGTCAGGGTGGGCAAGTCACAGGGAGGGTGGGCAGGGGAGTACTAACACTTTGGAGCCCATGAGTGCTCACTCCAGTGAGCAAGTACACCAAAACCATTGGGGCATCCAGCAGCACCCTGGGAGAGAAGGCAAAGCCTGGGTCTCATTGCTCCATACAGGAGAAGGATGAGAGCAGATGGGATCTGGGACTCCAAAAACATGGGAGACATGAGACAGATGAAGCCACAGACAGGGATGTGGCTCCTAGAGTGGCCAGCACCATGCTGGGAGCATGCAGTGGACCTGAGACAGGCAACTCTTGAGTCCTTCCAACATAGCACTTCCCACTGCCCATCAGCAGAGGCAGGAGAGGATCCTCTGCTGCTCCTGCCCCAGCCCAGGGGTGCTCACAGTGCCCACAGTGCCCAGCCCTGCTCGGTGCAGGTCCTCCTGCATTCCTGTGTCTCAGCAGAAATCCACATAGCTCATGTTCATGAGGCCAGTTTTTACAGCTGAGATCCCTCAGCCACGGCATTTGGGTCTTCTTGTATTTCTGAAGTACTTCACCCACTGCTCTCCATCCCTTCTGCTCCAGGGGCAGGGCAGAGGAGCTGAAGGAGTTTCTGTGAGGAATCCTTTAGCTTGTCTTATGCAACAGGTTAGACAAAATGAGAATTATTCCTTTCATCTTTTAGGGTTCTGAATAATTTCTTGTCTCTGTCTCATACATCTACTTCATTCATTTTGCCCTATACTAGAGCTTTCTCTTCTGTCCAAACTGCAGCAAGGCCTGATCCCCAGGACATCTCCACCAACCCTCAGGGACTCCCCAAAACCTTGCTGTGGAAAGCACCTCAGAGGCTGGGGAACCACACTGGGGGAAGGCACAACACAGGGAATATGCCATTGCTGAAATACCCAGCCCAAACTGGGGAGAGATGCATTCCCCCTGCAGTCTTGAGGGCCAGAGCTTTCCTCTCAGTGAGGGAGACCTTTTACCAGCCAGGACAAATGCAGAAAGATCTCCTGTTCCTGGCAGCAACCCTGTTTGCTCCGTGGTGTGACACAGGGAGTCAGCAACGCACCAGGAGTGAGCCCGTGGGAGCTGTGGAGGTTGTGAATAGTCCTGCATGCACCACCCGGGGATGGAAAGCTGTGTGAAGCTCATCACCAGCAGCAGCATACCTCCTTAAGGGTATGTGGCTGCCTGTTGACCCAGCAGACATGAAACAGGTGGGCTCTGTATGGGGTTTCTGAGGTGCATGCCCAGGACTGTGCTGCCAGCTGCTGGGGAGGAGATAATTGTAATGATACTGCTGTAAATGAGGGACTCAGGGCTCAAGTGGCTGAGTGACAGGAGGCAGCTCAGCTGCCAGGCTGGGCTGGGGCAGGAGCAGGCTCACTGAAAGCAGGCAGCTTTCCTGCTCTCCCTAGAGAGCTCCATACGGAATGGTGGGATGTGGGCAGGTGCAAGGCAAGGGACATGAAAGAGTCACCCTTGCAAAGCTATGTGTCTTAGGCTACCTGAGGGCAGGGTAGCACAAACTGCACTGCTCCTTTTCTTAGAGAAGATGAGGGCTTTAAAGTGAGAAACACCAGCCTGCCCAGCATGGCACAGAGAGAGATCTGCTAGCTACTGTCCTGAAAAGTGGGCAGAGCTAATTAAAGGCCTGAAAACTCCTATTTCAAATAAAAAACAAACAAACAAAAAACCCAAACAAACAAAAAACAAACAAACAAAAAACAAAACAAAACAAAAAAACAAAACCAAAAAACCCCCCCACCTTATGTGGATATTATGAGTAAATGCACCAGGCAAATAAACAGACTCAGACTACATCCTGTGTCTCAGGTCAGCTTCTGCATTCCCATTTCCTTTTGGTGTGTGCAGCATCCGACGGCTTTGACTCACACTTTGGCACTGGAACAGCTTTGGATGTACTGAATGTCTCGTGTCCTGAGAGGAAATGAGGTGGAGACACTGACATTGCTTGGAAAGTGGAAATAATCTTTAATCATTCAACTCGGTATTACAGCCCTGTGCTGGTGCCTCCACAGGAGACGTGCTGGGAGCCCCACTCAGCACCAGCTGGTGGGTAGGACAGGCCCTGATCCTAAAACCATTGGCTTCCCAAAGTATCTGACACCCAAGCCAGCCCAGGCCTGTCACCCTGTCAGGGCAGCTGTCTTAGGGCAAGCACAGGGCACAGATCACTTCTGCTTCTCAGCACATTTTGGTACATAGTGCATCTATGCCAAGTATTGTACGTCTACCAAAGGCTTGCCTCCTTCCAGGGTTTCTGCCTGCCTCCACTCCCAGGAAAACCCTGCGGGGGCTGGCAAGAGAGTGGGGAGTGGCCTTCATACCACAGAGCTATGATATGGGCTTTACTACTCAGAAAGGCACTGAGGTCCTGGCTGTCCCTATCCCAGTGACTTTTAGGGGAGAGGGGACAGAAGGTGACAGAGTCAGGCAGAGGAAAGCATGGAGGAACAATGCCAAGAATGTCGAAAGTTTCCTGAATGGGGGAAACAAGCCTCCTCCTGTAGATTCATGCAGCCACAAGAAAAAACCTGGGACAATTGCAGGGAGAGAGAATAAAAAACACTGTCTTGAGAAGGTGAAATTTACAAAATCCATTCCTGAGATCTTGCAAGATCAGGTAGGAAGCTGAGGTAATCAAGCACAGAAGAGGAAGGATCCCAATGCTCTGGGACATCAGGCAGAGGCAAGGTTTCAGGCAAATGCTGAAGGGAGGCAAGGTTTGCCTTTTTGTGCCTGCTTTTTTTGTGTGTCAGCCTCTACTCTGTATCTAAAACATGGGTCAGTTGGCAACAGGGTGTGGGGTAGCCCAGCTTTTTTCTGCTTCCCCTCAGGGTTCAGGTCCACGTGGATCAGGAAGTATCTCTAGTCCAAGCCCTGCTCCACATGGGGCAGACTGCAAGGTCACACTCAGTTATTTGGACTATCCCATTCAAGCTTTGAAAATATTTCCCTATGTCTGTAAAAATAAAGATTTCCAAACTTAAAGTGACCTTATAAATTAGGCTTGAATTTGTATCTGCAGTCTTATGGACCTAGTTGTTTATATTTGCAAAACTCTGGTCTGAAACTGTTATGTCACTGTCAGTGCATGACTTCAGCTGAATAATCCCTCAAGGGACTTGGGAGAGGAGCAACTGTCCGGGAATGTTCAAGAGATGAGTCATCCTCAGCAGGCCCATATTTATTAGGTGGACATCCCTGGTGTCTAACCTCTGCCTCATTTCTTAATCTTTCAGGGGCAGAGGTGTTCATGCTGGGACAACATTTACAAACAGAACACCAAGAGTATAATTTCGGAGAAGATGATCTATCTTTATGGCTTCTGGTACTAATTATTCTTATGAGAAGCTTGACTCTGACATGATGACTTTTCTTATAGCAACCCTATCTAGTTCAGTAAAACACTTCCTAAATATGAATAAGAGCCTTTCTGATGAAAAAGGCACAATGAAGTCCTGTAACCAGCACTATTGCAAAATCAAGAATAATATCTACTGACATGCAGAGGCTAGGCATGTAAAACATTAGAGTCTAAGGGAAGCCAAAATTTTACAGCATACAAGTGGAAGTAGCTGAAGTTTATAAGGAGCTAAAGTTTGGAAGGAGTACTCTATTTCCTTTAATAAATAGAGAATTTTTCTCCTTTCCCCAGGCAGCTAAATGATGAAAGGTCTCTATTGCTGCCCACCTCCAGTAGCCTTCCTAACATGCTGGTTTGGTTTCCCGTGTGTCCTAACAAGTGGTCTGGAGTAAAAAAATGAAAATAGCTCTTGCCCAAGACCTGTCTGTGGGGGGGTTTCTGGGTGGTCCCTCCTGTCCTCTGGTATGCCAGAACCAGAGGTGTGCAGGGACAGGCACGTGCACTAATTCTGACTTCAGGGGTCTGAATGTGCAACGCTGCCCCAGCAGCAACCACCTAATAAATCAGCTTTGGAAGTCATTCCCCCTTCACCACAGTAGAGGGAATGCTTCCAGCCCCATTTACAAATTTCATGGGTGCAGAAAGAAATACCACACCTCTTTTTGAGATATGTGTTTTCAGAGACACGCCTTGAGGCCTCCTCCTTCCAGGTAATTTCTGATGTCTTATCAAATCTGCACATACCCACACATATGACAGAGAAGGCCAAGAGAAGATGCCACAGTTAATATTGAAGTCTTGCTGCAAGGTTGGAACATACAACCGAACTGGGGTACTCTTTGTATAAAACAGTGCAGAAAGGGAGACAGATCTTCCTGAACATTTTTAACATTATTTGGCTTATTCCCCTTCCTGGAAATGTTGTTCTTTTGGCAAAAGGAGTTACTGATATGTTGTAGCCAAAGATGTTTTCATATTTCTAAGGAAGAACCAACTTAACCTCAAAGGGTACTTGTTACTTGCTTTAAAATATTCTTTCTTATGCAGAAAATGGTCTGATTTTCCCTGAAGACCAGTGTGTACTTGGAAATGCCATGGTGTTTGGCCAACTCTGCCTGATACAATGATATTGGTCTTCTGTTCTTCCAAAACCACCTACACTCAAACCCACAAGAATGCAGCATACGTGCCCCTCCTCAGAGGGTCTGCAGGGTGGGCAGGGAGCCAGTTAGACCAGTCATCCCATGGGGTCTTTGGACCACTTTTCAAACACATCCCTTTGTGGAAGCCTTTGCTGGCTTCTTGCCACATCTGTATGCCAGAAAGTACAGCCATGGTCCTCACAGTACCCAGCCCCAGTGTCCCAGTGCTCCCAGGGGTCCAGATAGTCCTTGGGCCTCCAGCATCTGGGGGATGGCAGCAGTGTCACTGGGCTCCTGTCATCCTTGGGGTACGGCCATGCTTCTGGCTCTGCCCAGGACAACAATTAGAACAGGCCACCTCCAGACACTGTGGCAGGAGCTCAGTGGGAGAAGGAACCAGGGGTCCCTAAACACCTCCACCTGTGCCACTTGTGGCAGATGCCAACTGAGGGGCTGGTGGCCCAGTGCAGAGGCAGATCCATGTGACAGCCTCCCACAAGTCCCTCTGCATCTGTGCCAGAGGCACACCAGGCTGGCTGGCACTGCAGGATGTGCAGTGCAGACAGTGATTTGTGGGGACCAGGCAGAGCTGCAGAGGGAAAGTAAGCACTGTGAGATGGGAGGGAAGCTCTGTGGGTGGTGGGGACACCAGATCAGTCTTGGAAATGATCATTATGCACAAAACTAAGGAGAAACAGCTAATTTGTGGAAGGGGATCTTTGTCCCACTGGTGATTAAAAGCTCCTGAAGGAGCATCTGCAGGGAAGGTGGGATGCAGACATAGGCTCTGCTCAGGGTCAGCACTGCCATGAGCTTACCTGTACCAGGACCACACGCAGCAGCTTCTGTACACTTGCAGTTTGAACAGGCAAGAGAGGAGTTGACAAAGGGAAAAGACCTGCACTGGAAATTCACATGGGTTTTGTAGACTTCCTCTTTGGGCAAACTGTGTTTGCTTTTCTCCTTTTTTTTTTTTTTTTTTTTTTTCCCAGTGGGGAGGTGTTCTTGTTTCAGCAGGAATAGAATTATTTTTCTTCTTAGCAGTTGGTACTACTAAGTTCTTCTTAGTGCCGTGTTTTGGATTTAAAATGAAACTCGTGTTGATAACACACTGATGTTTTGGTTGTTGCTAAGTAGTGCTTACACAAAGTCAAGGACTTTCCAGTGTCTCATGCTCTGCCAGTGAGGAGGAGCACAAAAAGCTGGGAGGGAGCACAGCCAGGAGAGCTGACCCAAACTGGGCCAAGGGATGTTCCACACCACAGAAAATCATGCTTAATGTATAAACTGGGGGGAGCTGGTCAGAAGGTGTCAATTGGTGTTCAGGGATGGGCTGGGCATTGGCCAGCGTGTGGTGAGCAATTGAATTGTACATCACTCATTTTTATTTTGTTTTATATGTTCTTTTTTTAAAATTACAATTGTTATTATTATCACATTTTACTTTGTTTCAATTATTAAATCGTTCTTGTCTTAACCCACAAGTATTGTTTTCTTTCCCTTTCTTTTTTCTGAGTCCCTCATGTTCTTTTTTTCCCTCCAGGGGTGGGGAGGGGTTGAGCAAGCAGCTGCACAATACTTGGGTGCCAGGTGTGGTTAAGCAATTAGGGAAGGGGGACAAAAGTTGACCTTGGCTTACCGTGAGAGTTAGAGAAGAAGGCAACCCTTTGCACTGCCAGCAGCCTTGATGAGCCCCCAGACTGAGCACTGGCTGTGGCACTTCACCTCTGGAGGTTTGATGGACACCTTCCTGCTGCCCTGTCCTCCTGGGCTGCACAAACACCTCATGGAGTGCCTCCTTGCCTTCTCTCATTTCCATTTCACCCTTTTTTGGCTGCATGACACTTCAGCATGTGACTTGCTATGAGCACCAGGAAGGATTTCAACTTTGCAAACATCACTAATTATTTGAATTGTTCATATTGACAAAGCTATGCTTACTGTCACAAACTGCAAGTGGGGCTTGGTCTCTGTGCATGGACACCATGGTAGCATCCCTCCTCTGACAATGGCTCCTACAGGAACAGGGTTCACACTCGAGACCAGATTTGTGGGTGAGCGTGAAGTTGCCATTGATGAGGATCAGATGCAGCCATTTTCTCTTGCACACCTCACTCTGGGAGCATCCTCCCTCTCAGAGCCTGCCTCTGGATCAACCCACCTGCCCCTGGACATGCTCAGGCTGCCCCTGTAGCCATGCTGCCTCCCTGCTCAGGTGCCACGTGCTGCTGCCTTACCAGGAGGTGTGGTTGCAGGTGAGCGAAGCTGTCACAGCAGCTCGCCTCCTTCCTGGTGAGTCACCACACCCCAGCATCTGTCAGTATGGATGTGTCTGGTGACCAGCCTGGAACGGCACATGTGCACCCATGGGACTATAATGAGCCACTCCCAAAGTCTGGCTGGATTTTTTTTGGGCGTTGCTGAGTTCGGTCAGCACACTATTTATAAAGACTTGTTTTCACCTTGCCCAAATTGTTAGCTTTGGATGGTAACAGTTTTAGAAATGGAACTTGCTGGGCCTTTCCTGTAAGGAAAGAAAAGGCTGCTCGGGCTCCAGCCAGTGATTTGGTGCTATTGTGTTGGGAATTTGCAAAGTCCCTGGGCAAGGGATGTAAAGCAAAGCATAGGAAGCAAGGAAAGCCTTCATGGTGTCTGAGCCTGCCTTGGAAGCAGCTAGTACAGCCCCAAGGGAAGCTGTTCCCAGCCATGCAAATGTTCCCAGTTTTGGCCATACACAGCCCCAGACATCTCCCTACGTCCCAGTCCTTCCCAGACAACAAACCTGGCCTTCCCAGCTGTGGCAGGGCCACACCAATAGTGACTCTTCTTCAGCTGCTTCTTTGCTTCTGCCAATTAGCCAGAGCAATGCACTGCTTTCCCCAAGGTCCCAACAAAGGGACTAATGCTTGGCCAGGGGCCTCCCTCCCCATTCCCATCAGCTCTGCACATAGGGAGGGCTGGCAAACTGCTCTGTATTTCTATTGCAGATTCTCTCAAACTTCCAAAAATCAGGAAGCCTTGCTGAGGAATGTCATGGTGATCTCAGTCCCAGGGTCACAGGCTGAGATAAGAAACCTGCCAAGCCCAGGAGAATAAGAGGCACATTGGCTCCCTAATTTCATCAGTGTTGTGATTTACCCTCGACAGGCAATCAAACCCTGCACAGCCACTCACTCACTCCCTTCTGGTGGGATGAGGGAGAGGACTGAAATGGTACAAGTGAGAAAACTCATGGATTGATATAAACAGAGTCTAAAAGGTAGAACAAATGGTGTGCACACAAGCAAAGCAAAACAAGGATTTAATTTACCACTTTCTGTGGGCTGAAATGTGTTCAGGCATCTCCAGGACAACAGAGCCACATTACGTAGGTGACAGTGACTTGGGAAGATAAACACCATCACTCAGAATGTTCCCCCTTCCTCCCCCAGCTTTATGCACTGAGCAGGACATTGTAGGCCTGGATATCCCTTGGGTCAGGAGGGGCCAGCTGTCCCAGGTGTGTCCCCTCCCAGCTCCTGGTGCACCCCCAGCCTCCTCGCTGGTGAGACACTGAGAGAAGCAGAAAAGGCCTTGACAGTGCAAGCCCTGCTCAGCAATAACAGAAACATCCCTTGTTATCAACACTGTTCTCAGCACAAAGCTGAAACACAGCCCTGGACTGGTTACTGTGAAGAAAATTATCTCTACCCCAGCCAAAACCAGCACGATCATTTTTTGTGAGCAGTGGGTTTCCCCATGCACTTGTCTTTTCCTTTGCAGTTTAGCAGGAGTCTCAGTATTCCCTCAAGAGAAAATGAAACTACACAGCAGAAATCAACACGAACAGAGGCAAACCACTTGCAAAATTCCATGTCTCAGCACTGACCAGCCAAGCCCTGGGCTTGTGCTACTAGCACAGGGTTTTCCCACCATCCATTTTCATTCCCTCCCCCCCACCTCCAGCCTCGGTTGCTCTGAGTACACAGCTGCTCGGGCAACCAGATTAGAGGAGTAATCTTCCCCCTCCCAGGATATTTCTAACCCAGTTCATTTCCCTGACCTCATTTCCCAGGTGCTGGTATAAACAAGCGAACCTACACAATGCAGGGATCACTACTGTGGGATATGCTTGAGGGATGTGGGATGCTTGGGATGTGATGCATTGCTCCAGAGAGAAATTCCTGCTATGCTGCAGCCTAAGGCTCACCTGAGAAACAGTCCTCAGCTATTAGAAAGCTGACAGAGCTGGAAGCAATGCTTGGTGTTCAGCATACCTGAACAGCTGCTTGTTGATTGTGTACCAGTCCTCTGAAGTGATATTTACCCTGAAGCCCTCATACTGCTCAGACATGTGGATGTGTCTATAAAGAGCTATTGGTTCACTCAGCCAAACCTTTCTACCTATGTCTGGCAATACATGCACTGTAATTGCTTTGGATAACCTGGTCACTTACTACTTTCTTAGTAAGAAGATATATAACAGCCCTAACTAAACCCAAATACGAAATAGTGATCCTATATTAAATATTGTCCCCATATGCAGATTTCCATTCTAAAACATTTAACTGAGTGGGGGAAAGGAGAACGGCATTACAGAAAAAAAAATAGAAGAAAAGTCAGTGCAACATTTTTAAAGCAAAGGTAAAAGACCCCTAGCAGTCTGCAATTTTGACATGTATCTCATTGTTGAAGTACACAGGCACTCGATAAGCATTTGCATAACCCCTAGCCATTGCCTGATGAGAATAAACACCTTCATTTTATAGAAGGGAAAGTGGGGGAGAGATTATAAACCCACCTCCAGTTACCTGAAAAGCTGCTTCCTACTAATTCTATGAATCTCCTTAAAGACCTAAAGCTATCAGCAAAAGATCATAAAATTGAACACAGGTCTCTGAAATCAAAGGTGACCATCCAAACCATTAGGTCATGTTTCTTTAAGTCAGTCACACTGAAAGTGATCCCTGAATATCCTGATCACTACAGTCAGTATAAATACTAAGAGGGCTCCCTCACACAGCTCTCCTCCAAGCAACTAGTTATCTAGAGATTTTGCACAAAGCACTAGAGCAAGCGGGTTATTCCCAACAAATTTTTTGCAGCAATTAACATCAGGACCGAAGTGCTCCGTGTTGTACACAACTGCTGTACAACAGCCAGGCAGTCCATAAGGAATGCTGGGCTGTGAGAAGGAGATTTTGCCAGAAATACTTACCATCTATAACCAGAGTCCAAAATCCATCAACAATCACCTTCACCCTACTTCTCAATAAGTAGAATGATGCCTGTAGTGTTCCTGGGCCATAGTAGAGGGTGTTGGCCCAAATGCAGTTGCAGCCCCATGCTGTTTTTGAAGATGAAGGAAAAATGACCATGTCTCAAGGCACTGAGCTGGATTTATTCATTTGACCATATCAGTATCAAACTAGAAATCATCTGTTTAAGATCATGTGTGAGAGAGGAGCAGCATTAAATAACAGACATGAAAAAGACATTGTGCTTCAGAAAAGATTCAGTGTACAACATACACGGTATGCCATTTAACAAAAATGCTTATAAAGAGTCATCCTAAGCATCAGAAAGAGTTTTATAAAAGTTTACGTTCTCATCCCATGGGATGTACAGAACTATGCAGTTTACATAGTTTTACTATCATCCAAAACATCGTGTTTCAAATGTATAAGGCACAGCAAGAACAATATAATTCCATTTCCATAGGAACATAAACACTGCTTGTCACTAATGACACGCTTTCCAAATCGCAGCACTCACAGCAATTATACATGTGTACAATTTTTAAGTATTAAAAAGCAAGAGTTTGGAGCCTGCCCACTAATACCAATAGGGAATAACATTTGATCTACCCTTGAAAACTATCATAGATACCCTTGCAGTAGTTAAACATAGGAAGGAGTTAGAGTCACTGTCATACTTCGTCAGGGCCAACTTGCTGTGCAAATCCCAAAGCTAACTGATACTACCAGTGAAAGATTCCCTTGACCCACAGAGAAGGGGACAGCCTCCTGCTTAGCTACCACTGCCCAGGGAAGGTGCAAAGTGAAAACACATCTCTAAACAAGCGATAATCTAACTCCAGAGACAGCTGATAGAAATTAGCTCAGCTTATGGGACACCCTGACTTTCATTAAGAATGACTAGAGACTGACCAAGTCTTAAAGACAGAACAAGACTGAACCAGTCTTTGACTGGTTAAATCAAGGATTTCTTTTTGGTTTGGTTTTTTGGTTGTTTGGTTTTTTTGTTTGTTTGTGTTTTTTGTGTTTTTTTTCTGTGGGGGGTGTGGCAGGAAGGTTTTCTTTAAGGACAGCTCAGAGAGACTGAATCTTACAGCCCACATGCTCAGTTATATTATATTTTTTCCTGACATTACTTGCAAGCATATATTATAAGTTTTACAAAAGTGCAAGGCCCAGCACAGGAAGATATCCTGGATTAAGACATTCCCAGCAGTGGTTTTTTTTTTGCAATCTTCTTGTTGGTCAACCAGCAGACACACAAACATCACTGCTTGGGATCAGCTTATCAGAGCCCCTAAGGGTTTAGCTTAATCATCTGTGCAATTAAACACTATTCACATTTGACAGCCTATAATGGCAATAGTTCCATGTACAAATTGGAAAATCAAGTCTTAAAATCAAGTTTTAAGAGGTAGAGGTCCATTTCTGACCCATCAATATAAAATGTTACTCAGTCAGTCATATTCTAAGGCTGGTGGTCCCCTAACAATATTGAAGTAACCAGCTAGAGCTCCAAGGTCTATGTAGAGTGATCTTTGTCTCTTTAGCAGGTCTGACTCTTCCATGCTCCCATTGCACAATGAGGAATCTAAAAACAAAATAGAGAAACCATGTCATTACTGCACAAATAGCTATATCAGTCCATTTTCATGTTTGTAGGTATTACTGGAATATTTGGCCTGTTATTTGATCTTATTACTCTGTGGTTTAGAAAATTTTTTAAGTACAACATAAGTCAAACCTCAAATAAAATAAAATCTAACAAACCAACCCACAAATCTAGGACAAAGAAAGGGAAGCAGTTTGCAACTGAAAAGAGCAAGTGTGTTCAACTACTTTAAAAAAAGTCTCCATCAGCTGGGACAGCGAGGCAGAGCTTTCTCATTCTCTGAGCTATAGTGCTAAAGGAGAGTTTGGTGCAAGGAAAAACCTGCTAACTTTCTGCCATCTGAGAATTCTGCTTCCTCATAGGGAAATTTTCATCTAAACACATGACATCATCTTTGTCTGGGTGTGACAACCGAGAATGAATACAGGACCATCAGTTTCAGATTTTTTCTTCCTTTTAAATCAAGGTCTGAAAAGACAGATCGGTTTTGTAATGGCAGAATTCCCCTGAATATTTGTACAATGAGGGTCTTGGAATCTCAAGCACCTGTAATAAAGTCTAAGTTAAATGGTCAAATATTATTTTCATTTTCAAAATAATTGATTCAGACGGTCTGAGCTGGTCAAAGGATTATGCACACCCAAGGCAAAATCCAGAAGGTACAACGTCATTCTAAAGTCAAAAACTGTGACTGATTTTTTTCAGTGAATTTGTTGCAACAATTATGCATTACAGCGCCCAGAACTTTGCACAGATATCTTTTGCAATATTTATCCCAATTAAATAAACCATTTGCCTGGGAAGAGTCTTTCAATACCTTTTGTCAGAACCCTCCTTGGTAAGTAGAAGAAAAGCATTTTGAAGCGTCTTGGCAGGTTGTTGGCACTAAATCTCGCTTGGGCTTGAAAGGGCTGTTTTTACCTATGTCGTGTATTATCCTTCATTAAGCACTTACTAATGCACAAGGGCAACAGCATTCCATCCCAGTAATTTTTGGTTTTAAAACAAAGGGCTTGTACTGCTGACACTCAGCAACATTAGTTACAGTTTTGTGTGTGTGTTTTTCCTTAAAAAGGCAAGAAGTGTTGGATTTGCTGGTGGTTGTTGGACTTTGTCATTGTTTACAAATCTAGAGTGTCTATAAAACATCTCTAGTACAGTGGCAAATTGAGTCAATTTGGGACAACAATCTGTACTTCATGAAGTGCCCTGAATGATTTTCTCGGCTTTTCCAAGAGCCAGTCCTTCCAGAGCCCCGCAGAATTCACTGAAGTCAATGGGTGTTTTACAGATCACTTAATGACCTCGGGGTCTGATCTCATCTGATTGGGATTTTCACCAGTCGCTTTCCAGATGTGTTTTGAGTTTCGTTTGTTCCTTAGCACTCATTCAAATCAAGATTTGACACAAACTAAAGTCTACAAAGTACAAGGCAAGTGAGCCTGATCCCATTACCTGTAATATTTTCTGGCAGCTGCAGATCCTTCCTCGCGAGCAGCCTTTTCCTTTCAAACAACGCCGAGTCCAGACTCTGGCACCGCGGCTGCTCTTCCGGGGGTGGGTGTAAGGCTTCGTGTTTCAGTAAGTCTGCTGCAGACAGCCTGTGGTTAGGATTCCTGTCCAGAGCTGCTTCTAGCAATTCTCTCATGGAAGTGCTGCAGTCCTCAGCAATATCCTCCAAGGGGGGAGCTTGCTTGTGTATCTGTTGGAATGAAAAAAGACCATGGAAACAGTTATTCCAAAAACAGTGGAAGAGGAAGTCACGGATCACCACATGAGTGGTCTGGGAAGTCCCCAATTAGGACTCATCACCTCCCCAAGCAGGGCTGATCAAGCAGAACAGAACATGCAACTACACAAAAACCACTTTTTAAAAATCAGATTTTATAATAAATTTTAAAACTCAAAGAAACTTCAAGTAAACCTAGAATACAGTGCAATGAACATTCACCACATTTCTGTACCACACTGGAAGAATCAGAGAATCAAATCTGCCAAGGATCCAGTTTTTATCTGCAACTTCTAAGGAAGATAGACAAGTAGAAGACAGATGGGCTTGTTTCAATCAAGTCTCACAAGTGATCTATCCCTGTCCTTCCAGTAAACCCAAGGCCTGTAAATTTAAACAAATCACAGAGACAACTCCAGCTCAGTCTGTCTTCTCCTAAATGATCAAAACCCACTTCTTCCCTCCCTCCCTCCCCTGAGGCTAAAAGGATGATATCATCTCTCTGACAAATATTTTGATAGTTTTTATGTGTCTGGAGCTTTCCCAACAAGAGTACAGGAAACCCTTCAACTGATAGTGAGCTGGCTCTGCGAAGGACACTCACAATATAGAGGTAGGACGGATATGCAGAACGAGGGTATCTGTTCACCCAGGGAGGGATGCCTGTTTGCATATGAATGATAGTAGCTCCCATGCTGTAGATGTCTGCTTTTGTTGTGTGGCCTCTGCAAAGGATAACTTCAGGGCTCATGTAAATCTGTGAAAAGGAGTTTAAAAAAAAAAAAAAAGATTACTTAACAGGAGAAAAGAACAACCAAAGATGACTGCATGACATTTTGTGATCCTGGAAACTCCTCTCTGAAGGGATGCATCCCACTATCACCTGCAAGCACCATTTGGAAATAAGATTGTTCTGTTCTGCATATGAGTACAGCCAAAGAGACAGTACCTGGACAAACTCATATTGCAGGCTTGCTCTCCTCACACAGGCCACAGATCAGTGGCTATGAGGCTTAGCTGAGCTGTGAGAGGTTGAGGTTCAAGCCATGGCTCTGCCTTGTTCAGAAGCCTCGTCCCTCTAACAGCAAAAGGAGGTGCCTGAATTACCAGTTTGTTAGGTGGGGCACTGCTGGGACTGCTCCATTCTGCTTGAACAATGGCTGAGCATGAGCTAAAGAGAGAGGGTGAACTGTACTGACAGCCCTCTGATGGGGGTAGGAGTCCACTCCTCAGACCCCTGTTACAGTATGGAATACTACAGAACCTTTCTGAGCAGAACTGACATCTATTCCTGTCTTTACTCTTCTTACCTTCTTCTTATCCAGTAACCTGCATGTTGGAGCATTATCCTGAGAAATGGGATGATGAGGAAGCCAGGTCTAGGCAATGCATAAATTGAAAGTTAGATGGCCTTTCCACCAGATTACTCCCAGAGCAGGTATGAAGACAAGAATCCCTCTTCTGACCTTGTTCCAAACCAAAAATTTTAATCTTTCTTGATGGAAACCAAAATAGTTTCCATGCAAACACTTCACTGAATCATCTGAATTTGCCAAGAGTCTGAAGAAGTATCTTGGAAGTTCCTGCCAGCAAAAGGCAGCTCAGAGTGCAGCTGGAGGAGAACCAGACAGGCAGGGTGCAGGAGGCACACCCTGCACAGCTCTGCCACTGCCACTGGCCCAGGGAGCAGGTTTCAACACCACGTGGGCACAGCCCACAGCACACCAGGTCAGCAAGCTACCATATTTGCTTCTGGTTTCTACTTTTCCCTTACCCAATTTCCCTTTAATTCAAACAAAGTTTAATTAGTTCAAGTCAGCCTGACACAAAGAATCACATTAAAAGCCATTAACTGACACAAGGGCAGGAAGTTAAGTCACCACCACATGGTTTGACTGCTTGTTACCACAGACTGAGAACGGCTGTAGGGCTCACGCAAATTCCAAGGAATATTTCCCAGTAAATTATATTCCCTATCTGCAAATAGAACTTGTGATTGGAAGAGTGTGCAAAGCCTCAGCAGATGTCTGCAGCTGCTACTGACTTATCCATCGCTTTCCTCAGGGCTAAGAGAGAATCAGTGCATCTGCACCCTCCTCCTTCAGGTCTCATAAGGAGAAAAGAACAGAAGTTCTAATTTTGTAAAAAGTCTTTGGCAAATACAGTGCAACTTGAGTGACATCTATATAAGCAAAAAGCATCTGCCTTCAAAAAAGAATGCTGGCACAAGATGCTGTCTGCAGTTAAGGTGAGAAAACGGTCAAGATGCACCTTGACTGCACAGGGACAAAAAACCAAAAATGAGCTCCAAAGCTCTGATTTCAGACTGGTCTAAGAGTCTGTTGTCACCAAAGCAGACAGCTCAAGCTGTGGATAACTTCCCATTCTCATTCCTTCTGACTGGTGGGCTGGCACTTGCCTGCCAGTCAGACCAGTGTCACAGCCCAGCTAAGAACCAGTCCTTCCTTCATCCTGTGCTAGTTTTACCTTAGCATTCCTGAAAATGAATCATACCTTCCACACTCAATAAACTTTAGCAGACAACTTTTTACCCTCCAATGGTTGTAACTGAAGTTACATATTTTAATGAAGTGACAATAGCATAACAGAAAGCGTAGCAACTGCCTAGAAAAAGTATTTCCTGTAGAGCAGTTTCATAACAACCACAGTTTAATGTTCTGCATGACTTGTACACAAAAGCAGGAACACCAGTTTTTTTCTCTCTGCACCATCTAAACAGAATTTAACTACCTTTCAATCCTGTTGCCCAGAATTGTAACTACTTATTTTTATAAACACAAAGAAGATTGACTACATTCAGACTTTCTGTGCCATAGAAATGAATAAAAATCCTAACTCCCAGAGAACATGCACAGGACAAAGGTTACTCCACCTGCCACTTCCCTCAAGGACACAAGTCTCTGCCAATACCAAATGAAAGAGAAACCAGCCAGCTGACAGGCACGATGCTGTGTGGCAGTGACAGAGCCCCAACCAGGGGTTGCACAATTACATGCAGGAACAGCAGGACAACTGCACCACTTCTTAAGGCTGCATAACACAGGGTGCAAAATTCAAGAGGACTCTGGAGAGTTAAGATCTTACTTTGAAAAAAACAAAGAAGTCAGGAAAGCCAGACTACAGAGGGCATTTGTGGGTGACAGGATTAAGCTCTGTGGAGAGGAAGAGGCCTAGAATGAAGACTGTGAGCAGAAAAACCTATAGAAGCATCAGGAACATTAGCCTGTAAGTCTTTCACTGGCATCTGAAAATCTCCTTTCCCAGTGCTGTCTCTCCAACCTCACTTTTGGCTGCAATGCTGCTGCAGGATTGCTGCTTCCCTGAGACAGCAAACACCAAACATGGCCATATTTCAGGGCTGGGGGGATTTTCAGCTTTCTGAGGACAGGACTGCAGGCATTAAAGTGTATGGAGTCATTGTCCTCCTATTAAATTAAGAACTGAGTGTTTTTCACTTGGCAAAGTGAAAACACTGAAGTGTTTTCACTTTTCACTTGTTCTTACTAATACAACCTTGGCCTCTCCTCCAAGACCCAGAAGTGGATCCTCACTAGTCTGCTCCACAATCATGGAAATTTCCTGTTTATACACATCTCCATCAGTGGGAAATACCCTACCAACTCATACCCACCACTGTTCTTATGCTCATTAACAGCACACAAAAACCCCTTGAATAAAGAAAAAAACCCCAAACCAAAGTAAAAACCCCACAAAGCTCATACATGAAGTACCAGAAAGCAGGCTGCTTCCAGTTCAGCAAGCATTTTAAGCTCTTAACTCCCCTGACCAGAAAGACACTGAAAACAAATATTCAAGTGTTTTCTCAATTATCTTGAAAAAATAAACAAAGAAACCTGATCTGTGAAATCTTGGTTTATCCTACCCTTCTAAAAAGTGAAATGGTTTTTGTCAGTTACACAAGGATCTCCTTTTTACAAATGTGGAAGACTATTAAAAGGGTAAGTGCCAAAATTTCAGCTAAAGCTTTCCCTGTAAACAACCTCCTCCAGCAACAGAGAGCACAAATGCCACATCTGCAGCAGCTATCCCAGCTAATTGTTGCTGCTGGATGTTTGCTAAAACTACAGCCCTGGAAACACCTGGGCAAGAATGCAGCCCAAGTGGGGTGCAGAATCTCAAAGTCACTGAGAACATTTAAAAGGACCCCACCTCCATCATTGTAATGTCTAAGCAATTTTACCAGATAATCATGAATTGTGCCATGCTCAACCTCTGAAGAACCAAAGGGTTACATGTAGATGGGGAACAGAGCTTAGAAGGGCTATGGGATGAAACCCAGACATCTGTAATTTCTGTGGTTTTGAAGGAGGAATCAAAGCACAGTGTTGAGCAGGTTACCCCAGTCCATAGCGAATATCTCAGAAGAAATCTTTGCTAGAGCAAAGAACAAATTCCTGTTTGAAGTGTCTCTGACCTGCTGCTGAAATACTGCAAACAACCCTCCTCAGAGCACTGTTTGACTTCAGTGAATAATTGCTAACAAACAGGACTGGAGAAAAAGTGACACGGCTTTCAAAGCATTCCATTCAGCAAGTTGAAAATAAAAATATAATTGAGACTCTATTAATGTTTGTAACTTTTTAATAGGTTTTGTAGTAACTATTTTACCCATGCTTCTAACCCTCCAGCTTCAAATTTGAGCCTAAATACCACAACCATAGGACTAATGCAATATAAGGGCTTTTGTCCCTTCAGCTTCTTACCTCTGTTCCTCTAAGGTCTTTGGGATAGTAAATGTCTTCAGTCATTTGAACACTTAGGCCAAAATCCACCAAAACAGCCTTAGTTGACATAAAGACAATGTTGCTTGCTAAAAGAAGAACAAAAATTGCATCATTTAAGTGATGGCATGTTTGGTATTTATTTTACAACACTCCTGTTTCATTCAGATGCTAGCCTGAAAAGGGAAAGAGATTAGAACAACCACTCTCTACAGCCAATATCCTTCTAGCCAAAATAGGTCTGGTAATGATTTGGTTCAATTTCAAATCATATCTTAAAAATCAAACTGGACTGGCTTATGTAAAAGAATCAATGTTTGGTCATTTTCTCAGTTTAAATTTTTTAAAAAAAGACAAAGAGAAAGTCAAAAAGGCTGAGGGTAGAGGAGGAAGGTAGAAGACTGGTAGACAGCACAGCACAGTGCTCTGAAGATTGTTTAATGGTCTCCACGGTGGAGATCATGCTGTGCACCTCTGGCTATAAACAGCAAAACTGTTGCTCACCAAGACGTTTTTCTAGAGTAACAATTTAAGTGAACACAGAAACAGTGAATAACCAGGGCCCCTCCACAGCAGCCACACCAGTCATCTGCCCTGGTCCGTGAGGGCAGCTCAGCATGACAACAGAGGATTGACAATGGCTGTAAAAGTAGCAGAAGACTGAGCATTTCAAACTTCCTATGAACTGCAGCAGTATCTAGGAGCTTAATTTACTTTCCTTCATAAGACTCTGCCTAAGGCACAACTTTGTACTCAGAGGCTTTGCTTGCAGCTGTATTTCTGATCAAATATTTAAGAATGTAGTGCTCAGTGTGAGCCTTGAGAAATTCTTGTTTGCTGTTTCAGAAGATGTGGTAAAATGAAGTCTCCAAGTTACACAACAGAAACACATTTCTCTTACAGGAAACTGTGGGCCATTTTCCATCTTGACAGTGCCTACCATGACCACCCAGTGGGAGGACAGACTTGATTTCAGCCCTGCTGATTCCTGAAGCAATGCTTCACAGAGCTGCCTCCTTACCAGAGCTATAGACTACGGAAAACTTTGAAGACATGGATTTTAAACACCCCATAATAGATGGTGCAAAGGGCCCCACTGCAACAGTGCAGCAGGATCTGCTGCCTGCCTGGGACCATACCCAGCCCCAGCTGATTTTGGACTGAAGCTCCTCCTCCCCCAGCCAAGCAGCCTGATGGTTTAACTGCTCTCCAGCCAAGGGTTAAAATGAGTGGCAGCACTGAACATGTCCCCAGAACCAGAATGTCTTCCTCCCCTTCCTTGCTCAGGGCATTTTTTCCTCTCAATAAAATCCTCATCTTCTGTATCAGCAGAACAGACTCAGTTGCAGCTCAAAAGCAGCAGATAGAGCAAGGAAGACATCAGAGGTTTTGGGAAACAGTCTTTTCCATTGATTCCACCTGGAGAGGGAAAACACACACTGCTCCCTGCATGGAGGCTGCCTTGCCAGGCAGTGGGCATGGCTCCACCTCAGGCTGGACTACCCAGCTCACTCCTGGGGTCAAACAGGCAGGATCATGGTCAGGGCTCACCCTGGGCACCTCTGGACAGCCACATCTGCCCCAGACAACCTCTGCCTCATCATCTGCCCTGCATCCACCAACACAGGAAAAGGCTGGAAAAAGTGAAACACACTCATATCCACCACATTCACAATGGGCTGGTTCTGCTGTTCACTACCTAGATGTAGTAGGCTTTGGGCTGGTTTGGTTTTTAGATTATTTAATTAACATCTTTGTGTTACTGCCAATTAAAATAAACCCATAGGAAAGACTCTTACTACAAATGAGAAAGAAAAATTAAGGGGAAAAGTAAAGTTTTGTAGCTGTTAGAATCTCAAAGGGTTACACCTAAAATATTGATCCATGCTAAATTTAAAATAATAAAAAAAAAAAAACCAAACCAAAAATGCAGAACTGAGATAAAAATTTAGCAATTCCTAATAATCATCTTCTGTGAACTATTGTAATGCTTTAGTCTGAGTACTTTTACTTTAAACCCTCAAGTTCAACTAAATAAACTCAGAGAGATGCATCTCTCTGCAGGCTGATATGGTACTGGGAGAAACAGTATTTAATACTAATTTAAATTCAACACATTAAAATTTAATTTTAAAGCAATTTAATACTAGTGTATTTAATTTAGACTTAACATCAATATGTTTGATTCTTTATACATGTTAATATCCAGATTTTTTTAAAAGCAAACCTATATTAAAATTTGCTGTACTTTGAAAGAAAAAAAAAACCACAAATTATGTATTTACTTCCAAAGTGTCTCAAACTGAGGAAGAGCTGTGCAGAAATGTAAAACCTAAAAGAAGATGAGAGTTCAAGGTGAGCATGGAAACACTCAGGATGAATTAATATTGAAAGCAGGAAATTTCTGGCTGAACAGAGAGTGATAACTTCAGTCTAGGTTTTTATTTAAATTGAATTGCTCATGAATGGCATAGGATCTTCGACTTTCTAATAACCCTCTCTGCTGGAGTGAACTAATAAATAGTGTAACTAACTATTACCTCCAGAACCTGACCTTGCCATTTGTTAAGCATTACCCATCCCTCCCCCTCAGAGATGTAAGGCTACGTGCCCCAGCTCAGTCCCAGGGACTCCACCAGGGCTCCAGCCCAGCCAAGACCAGAAAGTACCCCAAGGAATCACACAGACATACGTTTGATATCATGGTGGATAATCCTCTTCGAGTGGAGAAAGTCAAGTCCTTTCAGAATATGCTTTGTCACCCAAATTATTTCAAACTCTCTCATAGGACCACAGCTCTCCAGCTTTTCCATGACAGATCCTCCCTCTCCAGCTTCCATGAAGAGATGGATCGTCTCATCCCACAAAATCGCGCCATATAATTCAGCAATGTTTTCATGACGGAAACATGCCTGTATTTCAACATCTGATGGTTTGAACTGTTCCACTGGGACCTAGGACATTGAAACAAAACCACAGTTATCCATAACAAAAACAAGTTATCCATGTGGACACTAAGTATCCTATAGATTAACAGAAAAGAAGGAAGTATAGCACTTTGTATCCACTTGTTAAAATACTAAGCTTTACTTTGCTCCTGTAACTTTTGTTCTTTTGCAGCTGAGAGACATCCTGTTAAAACTTGAGAGATATTTTGGAATCATACCCAAATAAAAAATGCAATCTTCCAGAAAAAGCAATGTAGCAAGAGTTATTCCTGTCAAAATCCAGTGATTACGCAAAAGCTTTACGCAAACTTCCTGGTGAAGGAGATAAAATTCCCACTGCTTTTTCCATTAGTTTTATGCACTCATCTGCACTACCAGAACTACACACTCACCTGACAGGTGGATCAGTGCTTGCAGTGCTCAGGCCCATTACTGACCTCAATTCAGTCCTTATCAGCACTGGTTTATGGCTTACAAGAAATGAAACCTGCTTTGAAGGGAGTGCCAGCAACACGGTATTTCCTTAAAAAGTACTGATGGCAGATTGCTGAGACAATAAAAGCAGTGTTTGCTTACACACAGAAAAGCTACTACAGCTCTGTTAATTTTCTTCCCTTGGACTTATGTCTGTGAACCAAGTAAGAGGCTTATTTATTTCAATGAGAAATACTGTTTGTATTTTCAGAAACATTAGGATACTTTAATTCTGCAGTGGGTTATGCAGGAGCAGCTAACAGTCTGTCTCCATGTGGACACACTAGCTGCAGGGGAAGGACATATAGCTGCCTGCCTAACGCTTTCACGCACAGAATTAATACAGGTACTTATTCATGAGCTGAGGGATATAGAGCAATGTCCCAACTGCACTTTTACTGGCCCTGAATATTTACTGCTCAATTCAAAATAGTATGTTAAAAGGCATAGCTGAAAGAAAATGCTGGCTTGCATAAAAGTTCGGCAGTGCTCAGCAGCTCTTTTGAGGGCATCTCAAAACCTTCACTCCGTCAGTGCCCAAAACACAGTAAGATTGCACATACTGAGCTCTCAGGGACTTTAATGGCACTGGAGTAAAGAAAACTGAAGTCTGAGCACCTCAGTTAAAGGACAAGAGCCTAAAACTTCTGCAGCAGCAGGGTTTTGCTACCACCTTCAGCGGGGACAGGATCTCACACTGATATTTCACCACAGCAGGACAAGTAGAAAATCCACTCTGCAGCACAGCCCATGTGCCAGTTACACACACTTCTAGATACTTTCCAAATGCTGAAACATTTGCAGCTTTAAAGCCAAAAAATTTAAACAAGCTAACAGAATTGTAAATTTTCCCCACCTTGTCTAGGCCAACAAAACCCAGATGATCACCAGCCAACAGTGGAATTTGATGCAGACACATTTGCAAATAAACTGTAAGTAGTATGTCATACAATATTTGCTCAGAGATAAAACTACTGAACTAACATACCAGTTTGCATGCCATTCGTTTCTTGGTTTCTCTGTCTTGGGCTAAGTACACTTTCCCAAAAGCTCCCCGAGGAATAAAATCAGAACCAATATTCCTGTAAGTCAACTTCCATGGAAACAGGAGCACATCTGAGTCAATTTGATAGCGCCCATTCTTGGGTGTGATCTGTGGAATCAAATAAATAATAAAAAACCACACTGAAGTTAAAACTACTTCAAATCTAATTAATTTATACATATAGTGGGAAAAAATATATATCACCCATGTGTATGATGCACATTACCTGCCTAGCAGTCTTTATTTAGTAACACCAAATGGGAACAGCATGTAAGGTGTGGCACTCATTCACAGCCCAAGCATCCACGTTTCTCTCCAGTGACTAACTTATGAAGTGTAAGTTGCAATTAATTGTCTTGAAACAACAACAACAGCAGCTGGGTTAATGAAATTACCCACCTCTTGTTATTAGATTTACCTGCACATGTTTGTCCTTCCTGTAATCTGTTAACTTGTTATGCCACATACCTGTTACTCACAGGTTATCTTATACAATGTGAGCAAGAGTTTCAGCATTTCCTAATATCACATGTACTGCTAGGAGTTTAATTTTCCCCCTTGTACTGGAGTTTCTACTGCTTAGTAAAGGGTAAAAGAAGTCTGCCTTGATTTTACCAGCCACTTTCCTCTCATTTTATACCACAGATTAAAAAAGAAGAGTGGGAATAACATTGCCTCCTCTAGGTGGGTGATGTTGGGAGCTTTTGTTCTTCTGTATCACCTACCAGGCAAGGAGGGGATTCAGGGCACCTAAGTCAGTATCTTGCTCTAAATCTTTCTCCCAAACAGCTCCCTCCCTCTGCACGTGACAGAGAGAGACCAAACGCCTAACTACAGCCATGTGAGTACTGCTTGATCTCTGATGTTGCTTCTTCAGTCTCTCAGCTACAAAATTAATAACATTTCCTATGAATATGCTTCTAATTATTTCAGCCAGTATGTGGAATATCATTAATCTCCTTACTGCTACTTTATCAAGATTCTTGAAGAGATGTAAAATCACATCAAGGACATTTATCATTTCATGTCTGTCACAGGGCCTCAAATACTCAGCCCTTCAGTACCCTTTTTAAGATAACAGCGTATCAGGAAAATTATTTGGTTTAGATTTCTATTTAAGATATAACATATAATCTTTCATTCTTAATCTACCTTCATGCTTTTCAATTAGGAAAGTACCTTCTTGACTGCTAAAATTGTAATTTGTGATTTGTACCTACGTGGAATAAATTAGTTATTCTAAGTTCCTAAATCCAGGGAGGGTAAGCTCTTAACCTTTGGCCAAAGTGGCATGGGGGGCTGTCCTTTAATAAAAAGTATTCTGCTTAGGATAGAGAGAACAAGCCTTCCCTCTGCTTATTAGAGCCAGGGGAAAGCAATCTGTACATGTCTAACAATCTATACAGCTTGCTTGCCTACTTCTGCATTTCAAAGGGTTGAGACTAATCCATATGGGTTACACCTTATCCTGGAAAAGAAAGGATGTCGGGCAGACTTGACTTGCAGAGCAAGACGGTGAAAACCACCACACTATTCATGTTTTCGGGAGGCTTTTAGGACTAGTTCCTAGCCTGACCCTGTGAACATTTGTCTGAGGCTGCAATGCATCTTTCAGTTCAGTTTTAACTAAAAGAAATCCAGCTTGTGCACTTCAAGACCCTTTGTGATGCAAGCCACGGTGCAGTCAGTGAGGGTCACCAGGCAATCAGAAACACTCCTGACCCTAACCAAAATGCTGTAGGTATTTACAGAGCAATGCCCCTGCTAAAATGCACGCACAGGTAATGCCCTGCCTCCAACCCTCAGTTGCATAATGGGATCACGTGCACCTAATAGTACTTGGTTCATACCAATTGTATGCATCTGTAGAACCAACATGCAAGCAAAACAACCATGAGTATGTAGAACAGTGTCTACCCTGAGTATAGGAAACATTTAATATTACCAAGTGCAATTTCAATGTTACAGAGTTGAAAAGAGATCGTTTTGCAGTACTGCAGTGCTCCCTCCAAATCAGAATAAAGCAATACCCTGAGTAACTAGTAAGCCTCAAGCAACCAGTGTTCACATATAAAATATACTACAGGCGAGATATTTAAGATGATAAGATGCAAAGCATCTTAAAAAATACAGCAGCAACACCAACATACATAAATAGAATTCCACTGCAACACTGATTGTCCCCATTGCTCTGATTGATCAGAGCAACTGATCTTAAACAAAAGTTTAATGACACTAATATCTAGAGATGCTTGTAGAACACAAACAATTTTAGGGAAAAAATGAACATCTCAAAACAACACACATATATACTTGAATTTAGCAGTGTGAGATATTACGTAACATTGTAACTCTGAAAATCACACTTGATAGTATGTGCTTTTTCTTCTTACATTACTACTGTTGACATTTTCTGAAGATAGATTACTATATCATTAGATCCTAGATCTTTATTTTTGGGAGTTTGCCTAATGAACGTTTTATCGCAAGGTAAAACACAAGGTACTAGAAGACTCTTACTGTTACCCAGACCTGTAAACCACCATAATTCACAGAATCATAGATCAGCTTTGGTTGGAACGGATCTTAAAGATCATCTAGTTGCAATTCCCCTGTTATGGGAAGGGATGTCACCCACTAGGTCAAGTTGCTCAGGGCCCCATCCAACCTGGCCTTGAACACTTCCAGGGATGGGGCATCCACAATTTCTCTGTACAGTCTGTTCCAGAGCCTTACCACTCTCAGAGTAAAGAAATATCTACACTTTTAGTTTAAAATCATTCCTCCTTGTCCTATCACTACACGCTCTTCTAAAAGGTCACTCCCTCTCTCTTTTTAATACAAGTTGTGGATTTTGTAAGACCCATTTAAGTACTGAAAGGACAAAATGAGTTGTAGATTTTGCTTTTTGACTACTTGTCTCAAGTTTGTATTCAATGCTGGGAAATGTTTTCTAACCTCCAGGGATACTATGAGATAACAGAGTGGATCCTTCTGAACAACTGACCTTTCTCTATAGCTGCCTGAGACTGCAGGTGCTAGACTTGATAGGCTCAGAGACCCCTTCCAGCCCCAGGGTTGCACAGGAAACCACAGTCTGTTACTCCTGGAACTGATCTTTATTTAGAATCATTAACAACTTCTAATTCCTAAGGTTTGTGAAATGACAAGTAAAAGGAAAACAGACATACCATATTCAAGAGGATTCCAGATTCCTGTTGTCTGCATCCCTTAAATTGTTTTGCAGTGTTAGACACCTGATTTGCAAAAGCAAGCAGGTCTTCCACAGTCCCATATTTGACGGAGGACATGAAAGAGACCTCCCTTTCGCAAAACAGTAATGATTCTGCACGTTCATCATTTTGATTTGCCTCTTCACACATTGTAATTAAGTTGTCTTCATAGACTGCAATGTCTTCACCTGGATAATGGTTTTCCATGATGGCTATCACCTCAGACATATTTAGATCAGCTAGCAACAACTCAATCTCCTCTTTGCTATCACTACCCGTGCTCATATACTCCATTACTGTCCACTTTGCCAAATCACTCCTGGAAAAAAAAGAGAGAAACTTGAAAACACTTTTCACCTAAATTTGTTTTAGCAAAGTAAGAATAAAAAGGAGTCATCAGAGTGAGCAGCAGCTCATCATTATACAGTTAGATCTAAAATTAATAACTTGTATTATGAATAAAATCATAATTAGGATGCTGGGTGAAGACAAAATGGAGAAATATTTGCTAGTGAAATTTATTTAGAAGTTATTAGTTAACCTCCCCTGTCATTCACTCTCATAATTTATTACGATAAAGCTTTCCCTAAGAGGAACAGGTACAGTAAGAATACTCCACTGTGATAGATAGGCAAAAATGAAGGAGCACCCTCAATACAAACAAAGGAATTCATTGTTCAGAAAAGAACGACAGAGACATTAACATTCTCAATTCGTTTATGTCTACGTTTGTATCGACAATTTATGTGATATATTCAGAAAGAAGGAAAGGTCACAAAGCAAGGTCATTCCACTAGTAACAGGCATCTGTTAGTATCATTGTACAAAGCACGACTGTTGCCACCTGAGATACAAAATTAATTTTCTTTTTTTTGCAAATAACTGGTCAGAACTAGACTTGAACTGAATTTTTCACCCGGACTTTCAGAAGAAAGTCAGAAACTGAACTATCACAAAAGCAATGCGCTTCTGAAGTGGTTTCCAGCAGTTTGTTCTGTTCCCACTAATCCTAACAATAACTTTTTAGGTTACTACTGCAACTATTTTGCTGGAATGGATTTACAGCAAGCTGGGTTCAACTTCCCAAAAAGTCCCTTTCCAGAGAGTTACATATTCAAGTTAAAAATGTAGGCATGGTCAGTTATTAAAATACTGACACAAATAGTTTCCAACGTATAAATGTCTAGAGCACTTACCTTGTATTTAACCTGATTACATCATTCAAAATCATTTAAAAAGTCTCAATAGAATCCCTGAAGTCATCACGTTTTTCTGAACCCGTATTTACCACTGACGATAATTTCACAGTGTTCTGTGGCAGTCTATTAAAAAAAGCAAAACAAATAAAGCCATTGCATACCAGCTCAAGCAGAAGGACTGGTTTGTACTCATACAGATCATTTGCTTCATGGAAAGAAGAGCTAGTAATCACAAGGCTGAGATAACAGGAGATTTTTCTGCAGAAAAAGATGACAAGAAAGAATCAAGCTACTGTATCATCCAGATTTCCAAGCAGTAGTGAAAAATAGTTTTTCCATGGTTAGGTCCTGAGTTTTATTCTCTCTGTCTCATGCTTGCTTAAGCAAAGAGTAGGATCTCCTTTTCCTTTAGCAGAACTGACTACAGCATGCCCTCTTTAGAGAGCTCTCATTTCCCTTTTTCATAATCCACTGCACCATCTATTTTGGGCAAAAGATAACAACTAGGCAAAAAGACACTTAAAAAAAAAAAAAAGCTGCAAACAAAACCTTATCTCAAGGACAAGCAGCAGACTCGGTCCCCTGAGGCCATGGAGCAATGCGTTTACCCAGGTACAGTTTCTGGTTATGATCACTATCTTTCTTACCCTCACCACAAGGACGTAGAAGCTTTGTGGCACATATTTCTCATGGGTTAGAGTATTGACGTCAGCTCTAATGTGAAGAAAACCAAGTAAAATGACGTGTCTGAGTTGGCAAAGAAGTCAGACCACGTGCTGAAAATTCAAAAGGCAGGACAGGACAGCAGATGCAGCATCAGAAAAGGTAAACAGAGTGCCTGTTCCTTTTTAAAGTCAGACCCAAACCCTGTGAGTGATGGTGGCAGTACTGTGCCCCCCCATTCCCCCAAGACAGGCACAGTGACTTTCACCAGCACTCTACACCAGTTCACCCAGCCCTAATCAACCCACACCCCCAGCATTAGGGCAGCCAGGTTGGAAACTTTGTGGTCACTAGCACTACTTGATTGGGGAGGCCCAGGCTTTGTATCCTGGGTGCTCAGAGGGGTCACAAAAAGAAAAAGATGCTGTGGGTGTTTTCTAGCCCCTATTGACTCAACTTGCTCCATGACCAAGCTAGAGGCTGTTAACAAAGCCTGAATGTGGTTACTTTTTAACAGAAATGAGATTTCTATTTTTCCCCAGAGCAGGACTTGTATTCATTGCTTTTTTTTTTTTTTTTTTTTTGTGTTGAATTTGTGGGGTTCAAAAGAAAAGAAATAGTGCTGTCATAAAAGGAACCAAGAGACCTCATGTGTAAAGTCAGGTAAAGTTACAAACTAGTCCTGAGGGACTTTCTAAAGAAAAACATGAGCCTCTAGATGCTCTGGTCTTTTGTGGATAAAGACAAATACATACCACAGTTAAACTAATTTACTCTCTGACAGCATTTTCATGCACAAAGCATCTGTACAGATTAGACCAAATGTAGTTTCTGGAAGTGCCAGCTCTGCTCTGTTCCTCAAAATGTTCCCAAACTAGAGCACAATACTAATAATGCTCTTGGTAGTTTCACTACTACCCAAAAAGCTCTGAATAACATGAAGAAGTGACTATAACCTGCATATTCTCAGTTCTGTGCTTTTAGTGCTTGAGTAAAGCTGCAAACCCTTCACCTTTACAACTACTTCAAAGGAAGAGGTAGTGAGGTGGGAGCTGGTGTCTTATCTCTAATAACAAGTGATGGGACGAGGGGAAATAGCCTCAAGTTGTGCCAGGAGAGGTTGGATATTAGGAAAAATTTCTTCACTGAAAGAGTTGTCAAACACTGAAACAGGCTGCCCAGGGAAGTGGTGGAATCACCATCCTGGGTGGGGGTGTATTTAAAAGACATGTGACAGAGTTTAGTGGTGGGCTTGATAGTGCTGGGTTGGACTTGATAATTTTACAGGTCTTTTCCATCCTGAATGATTTTATTTTTCCCTATATCTATCGAATTCTAAGTACTAAATGTTTACACAGTAAAAGTGCCTAGACTATAAAAGCTGATTTTTTTAAATTATGCAGCAATGTAGTATTATATTTCCCCTACAGGCAAAAAAAAAAAAAGGGTCTGTTTTCCAGTGGGGAATTCACTCTTCCTACTTATCCCTAAAATCCTGTACTAGTATCAGTGGTGGGCACTCATGCAGTATTCTAAACCATCCTATATAATCTAGGTTCATGAAGAAATGACATCACTAAGTATGCTTTACTTAGATTCTCAGCTAAAAAATTTGGTTTACCTGCAGTGGAAAAATAAAACTGCATGCAAACACTTAAGTCAGTTGCCAAAGCACAAGACTCTCCAGTTTTGCCAACATTTCAACATCATCACATGAGTAATTTGTAAGCCAAAGGTTTATTTCTCTATTCTCTGCGTAGCTTTTCAACCCCTTTTGCCTAAGAAGTGTGCTGCCAGAGACCATCCTTATATCCATCATATTAAAAAAGAGTAACTGGATACCAGACTTCTGAGCCCCTGTGGGACTTTTTGTGTGTTAAGAATCAAAGATGGAAAAAATGGAACAAAATCTACAATAAAAATAAAATTAAAATACCAAAAACACACAAACAAAAAGCCTCAACACCCTTTGCCCAAGAAAGCTAGCTACAAACTGCATAGACTAGCTCAACACAATCATACACCCATAATAAAGATCTCCTGTGCTGCTTCTAGAGAATAATTTTCTGGTCTAAGTGACAAGTGCCTACTAGAAATGAAAAAGAGTCCTTACTTATTTTTAAGAAAACTTATCGACAGACCTTGAAAAACACGATCCCTCTAAAAAAAAAACCTCCAAAACTTCTACTGTTAAGGAACAAGAAATATCAACAATCAATTTCGACAACATTCTACGTAGTCACTTGGAATAAGAAAATCCGCGACTCTCTCCCAGCGCTGGCAGCAGCAGAGCCCAGCCCCAGCCCCTTCCTGCCCCGCAGCCCCGGCGGCTCCCCCGGCACACGACGCAGCTCCGGAGGCCGAGGGCAGCCGGGGACCTGCCCCGGACAGTGCTGCGGCCCCAGCGGGGGACCCGAGCCGCCTCCGGCCGGCAGCGCAGCCCCGTCCCGCCCCGCTCCATCCCGCCAGGGCTCTGCCGGCGCTCCCCCTGCCCTGCCAGCCCCGTCCCCGCTCACCTGCGGGGCGCCAGGAGAGCCCGCGCTGCCCGTCCGTCCACAGCCCGCGCCGCTCCGCCGGGTCCCGGGGGAACTCCCGGGGGCTGGGAAGGGCGCAGGTAGCCCCGCCCGCCCCTGGCCGGGGGCGGGGGACCGGGGCGGCCCCGGTTTCTATTTCGGTTTCCCGGCAGCAGCAAGCGCTGCGCTGTCCTAACCCGGCCTCCTGCTCCAGCGGTGGCGTCGCACGGCGGCAATGGCTTGTCCCCGGCGGTAGCATCGGTAAACCCCTTTCCTACCACCTCGCGTTTCCGTGCGCAACTAGAGGGCGTCCACCAGCGTCCCACGAGTTTAAACATTATCTGAATCAAACTTCAGCTGACACGCGGGTGGAATTTAGGACAACAATGTGAAGAATTTTTTAGTGGCTGTAGTATTAAAATACTCCGGGACACAGTAGTGTGAGTTGGGTAATTGCTAAAATTGGGCACGACTACTTTTTATTTCTTATCCATAAGGAAGTAATTCTTGCAAAACTGTGCTGCCCAATAGCTCCTCTTCAGTCAGTTCGTTTTTAAGGAGACAAGTAGCACGTTTAACAAAACCAGCTGCCACAGCACTACGAGCTGATGAGTTGAATCTGTCTCAAGGTGTCACGAGACACAAGATGGATTTTTGGTTCATTATCTGCAGTGTAATGACTATTTGCTTACTGAAGTCAATGGCAAAACCATCGTTATAAAGATTCAGGACAAACATTCACCTTAGGCTGCAGTGTTCATTAGTAGTTCATGCAGCTCCTTCACTGTTTATATTATCAAGACACCCTGACTCCCTTGTTTAAAAGGTTTATGTATGCTACCACTCCTGGGGCATTCAAAATTGTCCAAAGTGTGTGACAAAGGACATTCTGAAATGTGGAAGGATTTAAGACTCACTATAGGGTTTTCTTTTCATTAGAATCATAACTGTGTATATGGAACTCTGCTAGCAGGGTTAATCTTTGCTCATACACAGTTTCTTTTCCAGACTATACAGATGTTAAATACATTGGCAAGCCTCCCTAAGGAAATAGGTGTCTTACCTGTTGAGTTTGACCTTTTTCAATTGCACTACCCAGTGCACTTGCTAAAAAAAAATAGGCAAAAAAGCTGAAGGTGATTATAAAAAGAAAAAAGAGAGGAAGGACTGAAGAATAAATTAGGCTATAGGAGAGGCCAGAACAAGAGGGCAGAATTGGCAGCACCTTGAAAGTGGGAGGTTAAGGAGGCTGCGTAACACATCCTTAACGTGCAGCAGCTATCACGCTGGGATACTTTGGGTATCTTTCTTTCAGGAACTTGCTTGCGCTATTAGTTTTTCCAAACCCACAATTAATTTTAATGAAACCCTTTTCTATTTTTAGACCAACTTCAAAGAGGGAAACAGGAGGAGTTCCTCTTTCCACATCAATGAATTTAGGCAGGACAAGTCTTAGGATTCCAGAGGAATCTCTCCATGGAGAGATGGAGGAAACACAAGTTTGTACTCCATGGCATGCATAAGTAGGATATAAATTGAAATGCTCTATTTTAAAAGCAATCTACTCTCTGTCTTAATGATCATCTTAGAATACAAAACCAAAATAATTAGGTCATAGCAATTACAGATCCTGACTTACTGGGAGGCTGCCAAGAGTATATACAGCACTGCACTGAAGACCTACTAACACACAAAGTGCCCTAACATACACTAACATACACAGATGTGCCCACAAGTTTTACAAAAATTACTGTTTTTAAAAACCAAAGAAAATGACATTTTCTTCAGTACATGCCTGGGGAACCATGCTGCAGACCAATGACTGCTTGCTGGGAGCACTGCAGCTCTCTGCCCTAACCACCACATTTCTGATCCCATATGCTGCCTTCACTGCAGTAAATCTGCCTTCACAGCCCTGGCCCAGGACCAGACAAACAGAATCACAAAATCAGTTAGGTTGGAAAAGACCTCTGAGATCGTCAAGTCCAACCTATAACCAAATACTACCATGTTGAGTAGACGATGGCACTGAGTGCCATGTCCAGAATTTCCTTAAATACCTCCAGGGACAGTGACTCCACCATCTCCCTGGGCAGCCCATTATAACGTCTAATCTCTCCTTCTGTGAAGAAATTCTTCCTAATGTCCAATGTAAAACTACCCCGGCCCATCTTAAGACTATGTCCTCTTGTCCTGGTTGCCTGAGAGAAGAGGCTGAGCCCCACTTGGCTAAAACCTCCTTTTCTTCAAGCTAAACAACTCCAGCTCCCTCACCCATTCCTCATGTGACTCATTCTCCAGACCCTTTCTCAGCTCTGTTGCCCTTCTCTGGACTCACTCCAGCACCTCAATGTCCTTCCTGAATTGAGGGGCCCAGAAATGGATACCGCACACAAGGTGTGGCCTCACCAGTGCCAAGTACACTTCCCTAGTCCCACTGGACAACATCACTGATACAGGCCAAAGGTTTTACTTCTGTTTTTAAAGTAGTCAGTCTGCCAAAACCTACATTAGACGCCCCCTCACCTTGGCCATCTGACCCTTCAGGTTGATCCCCATGCCCACCCTCACCCTCCTGCCCTTGGCTGGCAGGGCTCATGTGCGGCTTGCCAGCCAGCCCTGGCCTGGGCTGCTGGGCGTTTCCCCACACAGGGCAGGCAGCTGCTCACACCCATGCCTCAGGCCTGACCTGGGAAGCTCATAGAATCACAGAATATGCTGAGTTGAAAGGGACCTACAAGGATCATTGCAGTCCAACTCCTGGCTCTCTGCATAGGACAATGCCAAGAATCACACAATGAGCTTGAAAGCATTGTCCAAAAGTTTTTTGAACTCTCAGGGTTTCTGCTGTGACCACTTCCCTGGAGGGCCTGTTCCAGTGTCCAACTATCCTCTGGGTGAAGAATCTTTTCCTAATATATTCAGCCTAAACCCCCCCTGACACAACTTCAGGCCATTCCCTCGGGTTCTGTCAGTGGTCACCACACAGAAGAGATCAGCCCCTGGTCCCTCCTCTTCTCACGAGGAAGCTGTTGACTTCTATGAGGTCTCCTCTCCATCTCCTCCAGGTTGAACAGTCCAAGTGACCACAGCTACTCCTTTGAAGTGTTCCCCTCAAGGCCCTTCGTTGCCCTCCTTTGGATGCTCGCTAAAAGCTTTATATCTTTCTTATATTGTAGTGCCCAAAACTGCACACGGGCCTCCAGGTGAGGCGCCCCAGTGCAGAGCACAGCGGGACAATCCCCTCCCTTGCCCGGCTGGCGATGCTGTGCCTGATGCACTCCAGGCCACGGTTGGCCCTCCTGGCTGCCAGGGCACGCTGCTGACAGCTGTTTGTTACGTCCGCCCGTACCAGGCAGCTGCCCGCACCCTGGGCTGGCCGGTTAGGTTTGCTCCCTCCCACCAGACCGCCCAAACGCCCAGGCCGTCACCAGCCCTTCCCACCGCCCGGGGCCGCTCCTCGCACACGGAGCCGCCTGAGCCCCGCCGGCCGCCGTGGAACGCGGCGCCTGCGCAGAGACGGTGCGGCCCTGCCGGCCATGGCGCTCCGCGCGGGAGGGCCGGCGCTGGCGCTGCTGCGGGGCCGCCTGCGCCTCCCTGGCTCCGGCGCCCGCGGCCACGCCCGGCTCGGCCGCTCAAGCACCGCCGCGCAGCCGGCTGCGGAGGAGCCGGGGGAAGGTAGGGACGGGTCGCCGGGCCGCGCTGCATTCGCCGCGGGCCTCGGTGCCGCACCCGAGGCTCTGCCGGGGGCCGTGGGGAGGGGAGCGGCCGCCTGTCCCGCTCGGCCCCACCGGAGGCCGCGGGGCAACGCTCGCGTCCTGGGCGTGAGGAGCCTCGCAAGGCCCGGGCAGGCCGGCAGGGCAGTGAGATCGGCCTGTGCCTTCCCGGGCTGCAGCCCAGGAGGTTTGTTAAACGTAGATACCAGCTAGAGGTGAATCAAGTGACGGGGCTTATCCCGAGAGAGCCCCTCGAAAAGGCGTAGGAACCGTGTGACTGACGCTGTGTCTTTAGTACAAGCCAAAAACTAGTGAGGGGTGTCTTGCTGCTGTGCATCAGTACCATGCTTAGACTGTGCAAAGGACAGCACAGCCAGAAGTTGTAAGATCCCATCATCTCTGTAGTGGCTTACCATGTACAGGTAGTAAAACAGGTAAAAATCACAGACATTCTGGCCTAGTGCAGAGACATCCTGATCATGTCATCCATCCATGGGATTTGTCTTTTCTGCATTTTGGTCACCTCATTCTTCTCTGTTTCTATGGCAACTGTGATATTTATCATCTACATTAAGTGCTTCCTTAGTTTTTTGATGGAAAATGCTGTATAAAACTAGGCTGTTGAAAGAGCTATGGTGGTTATTATTTACAAGCCTCTGTGAGAGCTCAGTAAACTTACAAAATGAAAGATTTAAAAAGAAATACTATCAAGTAATACTAACAACTGCCATGTAATGATACTTAAAGGTTTTCTTGAGGCCACAATAGTCCATGGGTTCTTCAAAACCAAAAACATAGAATAAAGAGCTTTCTACTGAATATCCCTGTGGCAGATGGCTGCTGCTAGGAAATGCTCCCCAACTTCCAAATCTCAATGACAAAAAGGAAAGTATTAACAGGCAACAGCTTCACAGGCTCTGCTGATGTGATGTGGTCAGTGGATTAGTTTAAAAACTATGCAGAGAAGTGATCATGATTTCAGATTTGGGATGGCCCCTTTGCCTATATTCAAAGAGGAAAAAAGTTCCATGTTTCTGGATATTCGGCATGTCTCAATTCCATGTGAAATCTGGAGGCTGTCAGCAGCAGTATGGATTGCCAGTAGTGCAGGGAGATACGACTGGTCTGTGGGTTTATTGTGCTGGAGTAGATGCAAGTGCATTATTAAGTGAAAATTTTGAGTAGGAGTTTAGTTCCTGTAAAGGAAGGTGCTGAGTTGTGAAAACAGCAAGTGTTGAATTGTTCCCAAGTGCTGGTGTTGTGTACTGAAGAGAGGCTGTCATTTCAGTGAAGCTTGCAAAGGTCTGGACCTGCCTCACAGCCTAGCTGGCATTTCCAGACTCTTATGTATGTGCTAAGTTTTTTGATGGTGAACAGCAAATTAAAGAACAAAAATTCCTTGTATTATGAAGGTTCCTGTGTACCAAGAGAAGTCAGTATTGTTTTCTTCCTACTTTTCCTACTCCTTGTTGTTATAAATGTGTGCATTTGTGAGAGAAATCTTTCTTTCTTTCATTCATTCTTCATTGTCCTTCATTTGTTCTTCATTCTTTTCATTTTTGCTGTTATGATGTTGGAGAGTCAGGACAAACTGTTGTTCAGTTCAATCCAGAGGAAGAGATTAAGTGTACTAAAACCAGCCATACATCTTTCTGTTTACNAAAAGCTTTATATCTTTCTTATATTGTAGTGCCCAAAACTGCACACGGGCCTCCAGGTGAGGCGCCCCAGTGCAGAGCACAGCGGGACAATCCCCTCCCTTGCCCGGCTGGCGATGCTGTGCCTGATGCACTCCAGGCCACGGTTGGCCCTCCTGGCTGCCAGGGCACGCTGCTGACAGCTGTTTGTTACGTCCGCCCGTACCAGGCAGCTGCCCGCACCCTGGGCTGGCCGGTTAGGTTTGCTCCCTCCCACCAGACAGCCCAAACGCCCAGGCCGTCACCAGCCCTTCCCACCGCCCGGGGCCGCTCCTCGCACACGGAGCCGCCTGAGCCCCGCCGGCCGCCGTGGAACGCGGCGCCTGCGCAGAGACGGTGCGGCCCTGCCGGCCATGGCGCTCCGCGCGGGAGGGCCGGCGCTGGCGCTGCTGCGGGGCCGCCTGCGCCTCCCTGGCTCCGGCGCCCGCGGCCACGCCCGGCTCGGCCGCTCAAGCACCGCCGCGCAGCCGGCTGCGGAGGAGCCGGGGGAAGGTAGGGACGGGTCGCCGGGCCGCGCTGCATTCGCCGCGGGCCTCGGTGCCGCACCCGAGGCTCTGCCGGGGGCCGTGGGGAGGGGAGCGGCCGCCTGTCCCGCTCGGCCCCACCGGAGGCCGCGGGGCAACGCTCGCGTCCTGGGCGTGAGGAGCCTCGCAAGGCCCGGGCAGGCCGGCAGGGCAGTGAGATCGGCCTGTGCCTTCCCGGGCTGCAGCCCAGGAGGTTTGTTAAACGTAGATACCAGCTAGAGGTGAATCAAGTGACGGGGCTTATCCCGAGAGAGCCCCTCGAAAAGGCGTAGGAACCGTGTGACTGACGCTGTGTCTTTAGTACAAGCCAAAAACTAGTGAGGGGTGTCTTGCTGCTGTGCATCAGTACCATGCTTAGACTGTGCAAAGGACAGCACAGCCAGAAGTTGTAAGATCCCATCATCTCTGTAGTGGCTTACCATGTACAGGTAGTAAAACAGGTAAAAATCACAGACATTCTGGCCTAGTGCAGAGACATCCTGATCATGTCATCCATCCATGGGATTTGTCTTTTCTGCATTTTGGTCACCTCATTCTTCTCTGTTTCTATGGCAACTGTGATATTTATCATCTACATTAAGTGCTTCCTTAGTTTTTTGATGGAAAATGCTGTATAAAACTAGGCTGTTGAAAGAGCTATGGTGGTTATTATTTACAAGCCTCTGTGAGAGCTCAGTAAACTTACAAAATGAAAGATTTAAAAAGAAATACTATCAAGTAATACTAACAACTGCCATGTAATGATACTTAAAGGTTTTCTTGAGGCCACAATAGTCCATGGGTTCTTCAAAACCAAAAACATAGAATAAAGAGCTTTCTACTGAATATCCCTGTGGCAGATGGCTGCTGCTAGGAAATGCTCCCCAACTTCCAAATCTCAATGACAAAAAGGAAAGTATTAACAGGCAACAGCTTCACAGGCTCTGCTGATGTGATGTGGTCAGTGGATTAGTTTAAAAACTATGCAGAGAAGTGATCATGATTTCAGATTTGGGATGGCCCCTTTGCCTATATTCAAAGAGGAAAAAAGTTCCATGTTTCTGGATATTCGGCATGTCTCAATTCCATGTGAAATCTGGAGGCTGTCAGCAGCAGTATGGATTGCCAGTAGTGCAGGGAGATACGACTGGTCTGTGGGTTTATTGTGCTGGAGTAGATGCAAGTGCATTATTAAGTGAAAATTTTGAGTAGGAGTTTAGTTCCTGTAAAGGAAGGTGCTGAGTTGTGAAAACAGCAAGTGTTGAATTGTTCCCAAGTGCTGGTGTTGTGTACTGAAGAGAGGCTGTCATTTCAGTGAAGCTTGCAAAGGTCTGGACCTGCCTCACAGCCTAGCTGGCATTTCCAGACTCTTATGTATGTGCTAAGTTTTTTGATGGTGAACAGCAAATTAAAGAACAAAAATTCCTTGTATTGTGAAGGTTCCTGTGTACCAAGAGAAGTCAGTATTGTTTTCTTCCTACTTTTCCTACTCCTTGTTGTTATAAATGTGTGCATTTGTGAGAGAAATCTTTCTTTCTTTCATTCATTCTTCATTGTCCTTCATTTGTTCTTCATTCTTTTCATTTTTGCTGTTATGATGTTGGAGAGTCAGGACAAACTGTTGTTCAGTTCAATCCAGAGGAAGAGATTAAGTGTACTAAAACCAGCCATACATCTTTCTGTTTACGTAGAAAAGCCTTGGTGCTTATTTCTTCTCACAGATGCTGAAGTCAGTACCAGAAAGAAGACGTTTGCTGAAGTCCAAACAGAACGACTGGATGAAGCTGAACGGACTGTTTTAATTAAGTGCCCATCAAAACTTAATGAAAAAAAATTATTGCAGTACTTATCCAGTCATGGGAATGTTAAGAGTCATTTCTTTTTTGAAAATTGTGTAAGTAATTAGCAATGTAAACTAAAATCTAGACTTAGATGAAAACAAATACCAGAAAGAAAATTTGGTTAAGGCCTCATACATAAGTTAAACAAATTGTATACACTGAGTGTATTAAATCAGTTTTTATCTGTGCTAATGTTCACAAGTTGCTAAGCAGTAGATTTTTATTCCTAAGTCAGCTGAGCAACACCTCTAAGGAATAGCCAGCAACCTGTTTTACACTAAATACTTGAAACTTTCACATAGTACCATTCATTGTTCTAACAATAGAGATAGCTCTTTTTTATGTGTTTCTTGAGTATTTCAGTTGTGAAGATGAATATAGTTAAGAGCTTCTTATGTTTAGTGCTTGCTGCCAAGAATAGCACATCTTAAATACTTTTAACTTCTTGTGAAAAAGCATCTAAAATGTTTTGAGATACAGAACCTAGCATTTGGCTTCAGGGCTGTTGTATTAATCTGTCTCAGTAGCTCCAGGAACATTTGAGTAATACCAGTACAATGAGTTCAAGCATTGTATGCATTTATCTCACCCTGTATTTACATTCTTAATGTTTTAGGGCATCAATGCATTAATAGAGTTTTCAGAAAAGAGCAGTGTAGCCTCACTGCAGGATGCTGTTGGGATCCCAAGTGCTTCAGAGCATCATGTTGTCCCATTTAAATCAAGACTGTTTACTTTCACACTGAAAAATCCAGTGAGTCAACGTGTTGAAGAGACACCACTTCACCTCTCTCCTCAGTGTCACATTCCAGTGAAAGACCTTATTGAAAAGCTTTGTCTTGCAGACAGTGTAAGTAGAGGTTTCTAGATCTCTCTTAATTAAAAATAAGACATGTTCATTTCAGATTTGCAAGTGGTCATGTGAAACTTGTAAAGGTATTTATTTTTATTAAAAAAGGTAACATTAGCATTTTATGTGAATGGTTCTCAGACATTGAAATAAATAAATGAAATGATTCATTTTAATTATGAAAATAATTTCTCTGTATGAAAGAAACATTTTTGAAATTTTGAAAAATAACCTTCTAATTGCGTTGATATTAAATAGATGAAAATATATGTTAATAGAAGATGGGTCATTGTATTTTTACAGTGTTTATTTTCTGAATTAGATAAGCAGTCAGATGTACATTCTACTGAATGAGTATCAACTTACAGAAGAAAACATCAAGCTACGGTTTCTGGCCTGTTCTTTGGTTCGGGATTTTGCATGTGCATATTTCCCAGACAGCACGGTAAAGCCATTTGGCTCTTCAGTCAACACGTTTGGCAAATTGGGATCTGATGTGGACATGTTTTTGGACTTCCATGATACAGGGAAGCATGCTACAAAAATGGTAAGATTATGCTGTGCATCTTCAGTTTGTTGGATTTTTTTCAACAGAGCAGCTTATTTGCTGTTTCACACACAGGAATCAGTTTATTTTTATTTAGGTTTTAAATGGGTTCATACTATAAAGTGTGAACAAGTTTATTTGGATGTTTGGATCTGAAGACTCAAAAACTGAATGTGACATGGAGGAGTTCTTCTGTGCAACAAGAAGAAAATGATTTGGTGTTTACATAAATTTTCACTATTATGGTGAATTTCACTATGAAGAAAACCCTCATCCTCCAAAATCGTTTTAGCAGTCAGACCTTCCCATTCTACTGTCATGTTTTCTTCTCTGTGGCTTCTGTGCTTCAGCCATGCTCTGTTAAAGCTTGGCTTTGTTTTTAGGGTCCTCCATGTCCTAAAGCAAAGTAAGTTTGTGCACGTGTGCACATCTGCATTTTGAGAGGATTGTCAGGTTCTTTTCCTTACCTTAAAGAGATGACTTTATGCTCCAGGAAAGTCACTGGATTATGTACTGGGGTCTGTATATATTTATAGGCACATATTGAGTGTATGGAGGTGTGAAAGCTCAAGATGTGGGATAGTCATGGTGAATACTTACAAGTCACAGATTCTGAATGAATAATCAAGTACACGATTCTCGTGTTATGAAAACTTTTTATTTGTGTGCTGATAGTTTGGGAAAAACTAGCTCTGTTTTCCTTATAAGACACCACAGTGTGCTTAGGCTTTTGAAGATTGAAAATTCTCTCAGCTTTTCTGTACAATTTGTATATTGCCATGTAAGTTACTTTTAAAGAAATAATCCTTCAAATGTATATAGTTTTTGGTATTACTGCAGTGATAAATCACAATGAAAGAAAATATGTCAGCTGAAGAGAAGGATTATCATGTGTGTTTGAAGTGTTAAAATCTTTATGTTTAAACAGTGAACTTGCCTCTTAAACTTTGAAGGAATAACTTTCAAGTATAAAATGTCTATTTTCAAAGCATGTTTGGTAACTATCTATTTTTTTTCTTGAATATATATCCTTTGTGGAGATAGAAGTTCTGTTGTGAAATGTAGAGTATTTGACGATGAGTGAGTTTACCAGCAGCTGTGATTACCTGTGAATGGCTGAGAGACATTACTCTGGGGAGACAAAGGGGAGGTAGCTTTAGTTACAAGGTGATTTAGCAGCAGTGAAAAAGGTATGTTCTGATTTCTTCACTTCTGTAGCCTTTCAGGAGGTGCCAGCACTGACGAGGATCAGGCATTTCAGCACCTATTTACGTGAAAGAACTGTTTTTGAGCCTTATGGCAAACTGATTACTAATTGTAATTTAAGAAAAGGGGCAAAAGTGGTAACATTCTTTACCTAGAGTGGATGCTAGACCACAGATAGGGCATTTCTAACCCCTGGGCAGTTTGGGAGAAAAGTGAGTGAATTAAAACAGGGCTCTGATATTTTAGAGTAGCAGTTTTTATTAAAACGGTTGTGCTTCTTGCTTAGGTTACTGTATCAGTTTACCCAGAAGTAACAGTTTACTTTTAATAATAGTAATACTGTAGTATTTGCTGTTTCCTGCTACATGACAAGAATAGGGGAAGAACCACAGGGTTGAGGCGAGTGTATCAGTACTTCATACCCCCTACCTAGCACCAAAGCTGTATTTAAAGGTTCTTTTTAATTGATAAGAATATCTACTTTATCATTATAAAACAGGCTTCATTCAGTGTTTGAGAGATAGTGAGGTGCTGTCTGGAAAGGCCCGCTGTGGTTTTTGTCACAAATATAAATACCAACACCAATCCACCTACAGGTCAGCTGAGTCTTTCTCTCTTCTGTTAACTGCCTCGATGTTGATAGTTACAGGCTCCTTTCACTTAGGGACCGCTGTCCTGGCATGTTCCAGCACACGTGGTGCTGACTGGAGAGCTGCTGGCAGGAGGGGAGCGGGAACACTCACCTCGGTGGTTGCCAGAGGGACTCACAAATTCAACCCCTGAGGGGACCTTATGGGAAAGGTTGCAAGGTCCATAACTTCTCAATTGTTTCATCTGTCTGTGAGGTCACTAATCTGTGGACAACAAAAGTAACATGCTCTGTATCTCAGATACTGTTAGATCACTGGAATTTTATTTGTATAGTATGCATTCACCCATGGTGTGTTCTGAGGGGGAGGATAAGTCAGTGTGAAGTTTTGGATTAGCAAACAAAATTAGCTGATGTCTTAAAAACACAAGACTATAAAGAAAACAGAGCTTTCACAAGTATTTTATTGAGGTAAAAACTACAAATATAGCAAATCAAAATACAAAGACCTACAGAGAAGTTAATTTCTGACATTAGAATATATCTTCACAATATTTTTGTCTTTCAGGGAAACTATACATGACATGAAGTGATTATTTGAAGTCTTAGAGAATCATATCTTAATTTTGAAAGATTAAATAATTTGCATGCTAATTTTTTTTTTTAAATGAAAAAGACATTTTTTCTTGCACTGCTACTTGATTTACTAATAATGCATTGTTCTTTGTGAATTTGACATGGAATTACAGATAGTCTGAAATTATTGGTAGTTTGGTTGTGCCCCTTTGTGATTGTATGCTTCTCTTTGCAGTCAAAGCATTTATGCTCTCCTGGTAATTCCAGAATTATGGTTTTTAGCCAGTATGAGATGTAGTACTATTATACTTCTGTTTGAACATGTAGCTTTATACTAGGTTGATCACTATTAGCCTGGAAGAATTGATTCACCAGAAAAGAATGTAAAAATAGAGCAATATGTTTTTACCTATTTTAAGTTCAGTGGACTGCTTTGAATAATTCTTGTCTTTCAGTTCTAGTTGTACAAACTCCTTTGCAAATTGCAGTGGTCTTTCAGAAGTATTTTTAAATGTCTCCTTTGTATGAGAGCTAATAGTTTGCTTTTATAATTCTGTGTTAGAAAAAAGGTCCCTTTGAAATGGAGTATCAGATGAAAAGATTACCATCGGAAAGATTGGCAACTCAGAGGATTCTTTCTGTGATTGGTGACTGCCTTGATAATTTTGGTCCTGGGTGTGTGAATGTACAGAAGATTCTCCATGCCCGCTGCCCTCTGGTGAAATTTTCCCATCAGCCGACAGGATTCCAGTGTGATCTGTCAGTGAGCAACAGGTGAGACCTGGTTTTAAAAAGTTTGCAGAGAATTCTGATGTACTTAAAGTGTTCTGAAAACCTGTAGTATCAACTGTTTAGTCTTCTCTTTTCCGTGTTCTGAACAAATGTGAATGTTGGCTCTGAAAGTAAAAAGGTTATTTTTTGACTTCTAGAGGTTAGAGTTTGATGTCCTTAAGTTATCTTTCTCCAGCATAGGAAATACTTGCCAGCTGGAGCTGAAGATTCAAAACCCAGTCAATGGAGTAAGGTTGGCTTATAAAACTGGAAAGAAGGTAGTCAGTATTCATTAGTCATTACTTCCCTTCGGCATATGCACAACCTTTCTTGATTGCTCTTCAGATTAAGCAGCGCCAGAACGTTAATTTTTAGGGATTTGGCTTCTAGTTGTTTTAATGTCCTTTCCTTCATCTTAAGGGCGCGCATACACCTGTTTGCTGGGAAGATCCCTTGGATGCCAAGGCAATTCCCACGTCGGGAAGGGGAGCCTGCGGCGCTCCCGTCCGCTGGGGGGCGCCCGCTGCCCAGAAATGCCCCTCAGGGCCCGCACAGAAATGGCTGTGCTGCCCCTTTTGTGCTTGTGCTGTCCGTGTTTTAATCAGAAATAACCCCCTCACTCCAGTAAACAGCCCCGGCATAAGTGTATATAGCCAAAAAGGAGTTACCGATCCTTTTCATCGTTGTTGGGGAATATAAAAATCTGAGTGATTATTCTTCAGGATACCAGTGACAGGACCCAAGGGAATGGCCTGAAGTTGTGTCTGGGGAGATCTAGGCTGGGTATTAGGAAAAAGTTTTTCAGAGGGTGGTTGAGCCCTGTAACAGGCTCTCCAGGGCACTGGTCACAGCACCAAACCTGACAGAGTTCAAGAAGCTGTTTGACAATGCTCTCAGCACATGGTGTGACTCTTGGGGCTGTCCTGTACAGGGCCAGGAGTTGGAGTTTGATGGTCCTTGAGGGTCCCTTCCAACTCAGAATATTTTGTGATTCTGTGGTATGAGTTTTAGTGCAGTTTTGTGATTTGTCTGCATCAGATACACTCAGTTTTCTGAATTACCTGAAGTTCTATTTCAGAATATGCAGGAGTTGTTAAGGCAATATTGAACAAGTTTCTTACAATGAAATTACTTCTCTATATGCAGCCACAGGCAAAGTCAGCATGTAGTTCTGTACAAGCTTCCTTGTAACTCACTGCTGATAGTTTGGCTGGTTGGGACTGTATGTCTTGTTTTGTTATCATTTTTACTAGAAACAAATCTCTCTGGACACTCTAAAGCATCTCACAGCTGAAATTTAAGAAGCCCAGGTGTTACAAAATTTTGACCTAGTAAATGTCCCCAAAAGGCTATGCTGAATATTTAGAACAACTTTTAGCACTTCAGGCTAAAACTGAACCAAAGTTTTGCTCTATACAGCACTTCCATTTTTTCCTACTTTTTCTTGCCCTCCCATTTGTACAATAGATGAATGGTTGTATGACAGTGTGATGAAGGAGATCAAAAACTGATCCATCTGAAAACCTTTATCCTTCCAGAGTAGTTGTTTTTTTCAGGTCAAGCAGTAATCATTGGAAAATTACCAAACCGACTTGTTTTGCAGATTTCATTGTGTCTCTGCACTTAGATTATTTTTCAGTGCAGCATTTTATTACTTTTTAGATAAAAGCGGTAAAAGAAGTTCTAGTTGTATTTTATTGTATGTTAGGATAGAGATATTATCTAATGTACCTAAAGGCAATTGTGGCGAAATTATGTTTTTTCACCTCAGTTCTGCATAGTTTGACTCCATGAGTACTTGATGGTATTTTTTTATTTTGGGTTTTTTTCCTCCCACTGTGATGTGGAACAAGGAAACAGGAAACAGTGCAAATGCATGTTATTTACCCAGAACTGTATCATTCTTGCTATGGAAAACTACGAGGTATTTAATCCAGGACAATTCCAGGCATTCCAACCCACACCATTCTACTTTCTATGATTCTATTCTATTTTTTAAAATGTGTAAAATTTTTTTTATGGAGGCCCCCTTCTCTTATAATGAATAATGAACACTGCATCTGATACTTCATGATTCTCTCATCATTTACATGTCTTCCCATTTCTTCTTCAGCATTGCAATAAGAAGTTCAGAACTCTTGTATATCTATGGCTGTCTTGATTCCCGTGTGCGAGCGTTAGTGTTCGCTGTACGATGTTGGGCCCGTGTTCATGGACTTACAAACAGTGCTCCTGGTACCTGGATCACAAACTTCTCCCTGACCATGATGGTCATGTTTTTTCTGCAGAGGAGATCACCACCTATCATTCCAACACTAGACCAACTTAAAGAACTGGCAGGTAAGCACAGCTGTTTCTGTGGTTATTGCAGTTTATTGCACATTTGTTTTACCTAAAGTGATAAATAAACCCAAGCAATTTCTTTATGCTCTCCAATACTAATGAATATTATGTGTGTTTTAAGTTTGAGGGAATACACAAGTTTTACATGTGAAGTTTTATGTAAAGATACATAAATGCATCTTTAAAGGCAAAATAAATCCCTTTTCAATATAATATGAATTCTGTTTAGAGAGGTTAGACTTATTCTGTCCTTTAGATAATTAAATGTCATTTACTTGCTCAGTGCTCCTATGCTGGAATTTTTTTTATTTTGATTTTTAGAGGACTTGTAGGGTCTTGAACATTGCTGGAGTTAAGGATTTTGTGCAGAGTGATATGATGTGCATTTTTTTCTATCTACCAAATGCTTAAAAAAAAGGCTGTGTTTTCTTCTTCCAGTTTGTAATATCCTTGAGATTGTTCAGGCCCTTTGCAAATAATTCTTGTGTCTCCACAAACAATCTTGGTGATTTCTTACACAGCAATCAGGGTGTGTTATCTTCAGTTAATTGTATGAAAACATAGAGAGTGACACCCCAAGTTCTTGATTCCTTACTCATGTCTTCTGCTTATTGACATGATTCCTTGGAAGCTTTGAGTGCTTGTAGTGGAGAAAAAGGTTTGTGTTCAGTTGCTTTAAAATAATTTTAAACATTTCCATCAGAATTCTGTAGAAATGTTTATACATAAAACGTGTTCTGATATTTACAAGAGTGTTCATAGTTCTCTGAAGTTTTTCAGAAAAAGACAGTGAACACTCTGGGTCTGATGTTTTTAAACCCTCATGTAGGTAGTAACCTCAGAGAGTTGTGCTGTTAAGTGTGTAATACAGCTCTCTATGCAGAGATACCATTTGTTACCTATAAGAAGTATTTTGAGAGATAAGATGTCATTTATCTTAGTCCTTAGGATTTTAAAGATACCATTTGCTTGTGATGCTTTTCCTTTGCCCATCTATAGACTTTTTTCTTTTAAATTTTTTACCACTTCAGTTGAATCTTAACCTGAAAGTTCACTTGTGAATTTTTGATTTGTGTCATGTGGTAGCATTGATTTCAGTTTGTTATATGAATTTTATTAAATACCATGGCATTTTACTGTTAATTACTTCAAAATATGCCCACAATTTTTCTTGCAGATGAAAAAGACAAGCATATAATTGGAGGATATGATTGTTCATTTGTTAGTGATTTAAGGAAGATTAAACCTACGAAAAATACAGAAACACTTGGTAGGTAGATCTTCATCAATTTTCTTTTTTTTATGAGCATATTGAAAACAAACTTTTCCTTAATGTTACTGATGGCTCTTATTTTTCTTTCCCTTAGATGTACTGTTGGGTGAGTTTTTTGAATATTTTGGAAACTTTGATTTCAGAAGGAATTCCATAAATCTTCGAAAGGTAAATGGATTTTAATTGCTCATCATTATCAATTGAATCTTTCTGTCTGCCATTTGACAAACTAGATAAGCTAAGCAACAATTTCTGTCATCTTTAATTATATGTAAAAAATACATTTATATGGAAACTGAGTCCTTTCTGTGAAGGAGGAGTGTTTTCCTCTGAGAGCCCAGTAACTTTCAATACCATTAAGAACATTTACAGTGTCATTACTTGGATATGCTGGAAAGTAGAAACTGATGCAAAGCTAGTGTGATTTTACTGAAAAGCCTTGTAATGAAAGTGGCAGTTTTAAAAAGTCAAAGCTATTTTGCTTCTGTGGGAGGAAGACTTCTAAAATGTCCTGATGTCTGTCATAGCAGAAGTCTGTGACAAACCCTGTGAGCTGACCAGATTTGCATTTAAAGTTGGGAGTCCAGACCCAACCAGAGCCTACATTAAAACTTACAGCTGAGTTCTGGGTGTGCTTTTGGCACTGTAGTTTTCTATTACAGTTTGTATCAGCCTACAGTAACTGTACTGCAGCTCAGTAAGCATGCCATGGCATGATAATTCTGTGCTAGCACTTCAGTTTGCTTTATATGTTGAAGTCATCCTATCGATCTGTGTGTGCATGCAGGTGTAATAGAAATACATGAAAATGTAGGCTCCATAACTCACACCTGTTCCTACTGGGCTGCTTCCAGATTAGAGTTTCAGTACCACGTTGCTGTGTGGACACTTGTTTGTTCTGTTTCCTATGTGGACATTGTGGATCACTGGCTAAAGGTCTCTTTTTGCAGATTAATCCTAGAAACTGATGTATTTAGGTGGAGAACTTCTGTTTGCTATTAAACTTGAAAAAAGCAAGCAAAACTACCCTTGGACCTTGAGCTAGTCAGGGGAGGTATCCGTGGTGCTGTTGTTTTTCTGACAGTGCTCTTGGCCCTGGGGCAAGAGCATGTAACGTGTACATAGGCACCTCCTGGACCAGCAGGAGCTGGTGGATTCGGCCTGCTAGAGCTTTCTGCAGAAAGGCTTGAAGAGGTTCTGCTATACAGAACCAGTCAGCCAAGAAAGACTGATAAGCACTGATGGAAGTGCATTTAAATAACAAACTACATAGTTGTCAGCTATTTGTGTTGTACTATACCAGGTGCTGGACTATGACCTGAATAGCTCTGTGCTTAAAAGACAGACCAAACTGGGAGGAATTTCAGCCAACAAAGCAATCTTGTTCACTTGCACCAGCACAGTGAGCTTTCTGAACAGTGTGGGAGGAATGGTTTGAACAGTTTAAGTGCATGCAATATTTTATCTAGCTGGGCTATGCAGGTTAATATGACACACTGATGCTGCCCATATGCAAGTGGAGATTAGGAGTAGAAGGCTGCAGTAGGTGAGGTCTGAGGTTTTTTGGACAGCAAATTAGAGAATGGCCAAAAAGATAGGTTAAGCTGTAGTTGTGTGTTCTTTACCTTGAAAGAAATCTAAGTTGAATGTGGCAAAGAAAACCACCTCTGAGAGGATTCAGAGAACAGGAATCATACACTCAGGTTAACAGGCAAATTAACTTGATTAATAATGATTTGGTGTTCTGTAAAATGTTCTCTAATAGGTCGAAACACTTTAAATTCTAATATAATAACTCAAGTGATTTGTTATTTGCTCAGCCTATAATGTACGTATGCATCTTTGGCTTTTTCTTTATGCTGTCTGCAGGGAAAGGAAGTAAATAAGCCTGAGTCGTCTCCTCTTTATATCTGGAATCCCTTTGAACAAGACCTTAATATCAGCAAGAATGTTAATCAGCCACAGCTGGAGAAATTTATAGCTATGGCCAGAGAAAGTGCCTGGATTTTACAGAAGGAAGATAAAGCTCAGCAAATGATCAATAAAGAACCTTGGGGACTGGCAGGTCTACTGATACCATTTGGGAAAAGTAATTCCAGCAAGATGAAGAATAGGATGAAAGGAATAGGAAGTGAAACAATCAAAAGCCTCTTGGACTCTTTAAAGTTAAATAATGCAAACAGTCAACAAAAAGCAGTGGGAAAATGACTTTAAGCACAGAAACACAGTAAGCTAATATTCTGTTTTAGGAATTGAATGTGACACGCAGTCCAAAGAACATTACTTTTAATATTTCTATTATGAAGACTGGATAATCAAGCAATCTCTGTTTTTCATCGTGATGATTTTTGTATGGGTCTGCTTTCTTTCTGTACATTTTTCTCCTCCTTACTCCTCACTTTACCATCTGTTTTATGAATGAAGAATATTCAAATGTAAGTTTTACAGATGCATTTTGGAAGTAGCCTTCAGTTGGGCAGTCTTCTGTAAAAAAGGCTGACAGGAGCAGTATGGGAAAAAGCCTTTGGGAATTCTCTTGGCTAGCATACAAATGATATGCTAATTAAAAGCTCAAGAAACAACCACCTTTCCGTGAAACCACAGTCTCAAAGAAGGTAAATGTGTTGGAACCGTTGTTTCCAATCCAGTCCTGTTTTGAAAGCCAATAACACCGAAGTGTGTGTATCTGTTTTTGCAATTGTTTCCCATTCATGTAGATAGTGCCAAGACAAAATAAAGAGAATGGAATTAGATAGTCGGGTGTGCAGTTTCATAAAGCATTACACCACTACAGCTCTCCAAGGATAGTGCCACTGTTTTGTGTTGGGAAAGTGTTTTTGCTCTTGTGTTTACCACCTGATTTCAAATGTCCGTAGTTAACTCTCCTTTGTTTTCTCTACCCAGGGTTGGTCTCCACCCACACTTGTTTCTTATTTTGCCTTCAGCTTCACTTTAAACCTGTATTTCAGGTTCAGACAAGGGTTCTTGGATGCCCTTCTTGCTTCATCACTCTCCCCAAAGCTGCTGCCTACTAGATGACATCAAAGCATTCCTGCAGAGGGATCTGTCCTATGCAGAGATCCAGAGAATCATGTATTATGCTGGAGTCCTGTTCCCAGTCTTGCCTTGCTTTTCAGATATTCAGTGGAACAGTGACTGTCCCCCTTCCAGATCAGTTGGGCCAGCAGAGTCAATGCTGTTTATTGACTTAAAACATTGAGTTCTCTTTGCATCTGCCATAAAAAGAAGTCTTTTCAGAGGAAGGGAGAGAGTGGAGGGAAGTAAGGAAATGGGAAATGAAGAGCAGGCAATATCAAAATTTAAAAGTACATTTGTGAGTATTTCCCCTGTCCAGTTCAAGAGCCCCTCATGCATTAGACTAAATGGTAGCACTGTTACCAATTCCACACAGTGTTTTCTTTATTCTTAACAGAAATTCTGTAAAGGAAATTGCTGTATTCAGGTATAATCATATAGATGAAACATGGATTTTATGACTACTGTTTCATTTTCAGTACTTTTAGATTCTTTAATGTTGCACTGGTATATGACCTTGTGGAGACTTTTTTTCTAATGGTGTGATCTGAACAATTTATAAGTGTGTTTTCTCTTTTCTCTGATATATTATTAATTGGAAATACTGTGGGCAGTAATGCATACTTCCAAGTAGTTGTAAAAACTGGGCAAGGGAAGGTATTTTCTAGCAGTTTTTAAACTAAAGGGTTAGACCTTCAGGTCAATTCCGTAATAGTTTATTCAGAGTTTAAAATAATACTTACATGTGTCCATTTCTGATAGATAAATGTTTTCTTAAGTAATGACTCACATAGTCATTATCTTGGTTGCTGAAATAATTTCTCATACTAACTTCTTTAAGACTGAGCCTTGAATTTGAAACTTAGTTTTCTACCTAAATCCTGGTATTAGAACTTCTTTTTGGAGGCTGGTAGGAAGTTTATTGTAACTTGCTATTGGTGCTGCTGCCTGCTGCTACCTTAATCTTTACAGAGCCTAGAGGTACACTGTCTGCAGTTTACCCAGGAAGAGAGTATGTAGCTTTTTGCAGATTAGGGCAGTATTCAAGTACTTTTGAATTTTCTTTTTTTTAGATGACTCAAATGGGTAATAGTGTAATAATAATAATATGGGTTACCAGGGGCAGAAGCATGCAGCAGAACTGTGGCAGTATGTACCTAATTGTATTATATTCACAGTGGTCCACTGACATGGGTAGGAAATATTTTATATTAATTTTGACACATAGGTATAGGACATTTGTAGACAAATAACAGTGGATTTTATATTTAGGCTATGTGGTTGAGCCATGATGAAGCACAAGCTTCATTTGTAAATGATTGTAGATGTTCAAGCCGCTTAATATTCCTTAGAAGGCAGGGCAGAACATGATTACTGTACATGAAGCACCTTTCAGCATCACTTTTCTGTTTAGACTGCCTGTCCCTTTTGGGAATAGTTCTGAACCCTTGTCATGGCTGCAGGCCAGTTTCTGAAAAGAGGAGAAAGAAGCCAAAAACAGAGTTGTAGCAGTGGAATGCACAGGTTATTTTTTCAGATATCGGCAAGTCGAGGGAGCTGGTGGCCAGGGAGCTGAAGCCTAGAGGCTGCAAGGATCAGCTCTCATTGGTGATGTAAATAAGCTCAGCAGGCAGCTTTCCTAGAAGAGGCTGTAGCTGGAGGAGGTGGAGGGCTGACCATGAGCTTCCCTAAAGTATGTCTGGGGAAGAGCTGAGTGAAACTGAAGCCACCTGTGGGAAGAGAACCAAGACTTGAGGGAGTGTATTTATGAAATCAAGAGAGATGGTATGATTATCATTTCCTGAGGGCAGCAGTCTTACACTGAAGATATTTGGAAACCATCAATATGGTTCTGTCTCTGAAAACAGGAGCTGGATGTATGTCAAGAAAGGACTATGGTTATGATTCAGATTTTTTGAGAGCTCATTCATATGCTCCAGAAACATGTAAACAATGTCTCTGCAAGAGCAAGGCAGTAAGTTTTAATTACTTCTCAAACTTGGTGCTGATCTGCTCTGTTGTATGATGGGGCTGTTGGGGAGGTCATGGGTAAGGAACAGCAGTGAATTAAACACAGTTTTGTCCCTCTGCCCCTTTCCCTTGCTGGAAATACTTTTTAGTGCAAGTCTCATATTTCCTGGCTCTTACATGGTTAGGGAAGCTGAAAACATTTGGAAGTTCCTTGTCCTGAGAAAATACGCTTTGGAATATTAACTTCAAAGTTAACATTTGTTGCCAGGGATATTTATTTCCCTAGATGTTTGATGCTCGCAAGTGTTGCAGGAATAGGTTCTGTTGCAACTGCTACTGTTCCTCACTTCTCTATAACTTCCTGGGAATCTGCAGCCTTGGCCTGCAGTTGACTCCTGAATGAGCATCCTAGTGCCATGCTTGTGAAGACACAGTCACAAAACAGACTTGTTGCTACAGTTCCTGTCTCAGATTCTGTTATTTTGACTCAGAATCACAGTATATTTCAGGTTGGGAGAGAACTCTGAACCTAGTCTAGTTGCCTTCTTAAGTGGTATCAGCTGTGAGATTAGACCAGGACTTTTTATCTAGTCAGGCCTTGAAAATCTCCAAGGATGGAGACTGCATAGCCTGTTCTAGTGCCTGACTGTCCCCATTACCTGGGGACTGGGTGGACTGGGCTGAATTATGCCGCCCCATCATTGTCACTCTTACTGGCTTTTTTTCTGATCCTGAAACATGCTCTAAACCAAAATGCTGTCTAGTAAGTGTTCAGGTTGCTCCTTCACATAGAAAGTCCCGAGTCTTCCCTTCTTTCCTTGTCTTTCCAGAGGAACTCATATCCATCCATCACAGTGCTTCCATGACATGCAAGCCCTCCTACCATAGCTGTTATTCCCACAGTGTTGTAGTAAGAGCACAAGGAGCTCTAGCTCCTCCTGCTTGTGGGTGGAGCTACAAGGTGGAGTACATTTAGGTGGGTACCTGTTCATAAGGTTTTATTATTCTTGAGGTCCCTTTTGTTCCTGTCACCCTGTATCCTTTTCTCTCTATCCATGTCCACAAGCTGCCTGGTATAACTAGGGGTTGTGGTTGTCCTCTTCCTTGTTTTGATTGCTTTGATATGGCCACTGTGCATATCCAGCTTACTAAGTCCTCATGATACTCAAATCCTGACTAAAAAATTAATTTCTAAAAGGCTCTGCAGGAAAATAAGAGGCCTTGAGTTACAGACTGGTGTATTGCACTGGGAGAAAACCCCCAGAAAATATGGCACCATGTGGAGATAGTGATGCAGGTACAGAATCACCTTAGGGCACAGTGCTGTGTCTCTGTGACCTTGTTGCTTCCACAAGTGCCTAGTGTGGTACAGGATGCTGCTGCCCAGCAGAGCTTGTCCCACTTGGATCTGGCACTTTTGTGGTGCTGTGTCACTTCCAAGTCTAGAGCAGTCAGGCTGTCAGCTACAACCTTGCTGTGCTCAATGCTTGTGCTGGGTCTCTGGTCACTGGGGAATTGTGTTCTTAGAACAGCAAGTTTTCCTTCCTAGAAACAAATTTGCAATTTGTTTTCCCTCAAAGAAACCAATTTGCAAAGTTTAATTTTTTTACCTCAAAGTTTTCCCTCATACAAACAAATTTGCAAACTTCAATTTTTTTATACTCTCCAGAGATACAGGCTATGTTTTTGCTTAACAGAATTTTGTACATTTGGAAAAAGGAAAGGTAGATAAAGAACCTCTATTTAAATAATTTTGCAAACTAGTTAAAGGTCCGTGCCACATTCAACTGAAGAAAATTTAGTATTTCCAGCCTGGGCTGCTTTGGAGATATGCTGAATCAACAATTAGGAAACTTTTCAAAGTAAAGTCATACTGTTCACTGGAGAGTCCTCTTTGCAATGCTTTCCCTTGCTTATCACAAAATTACCATCCAGGTTCTCTTCTAGTACTAAATTCTTCTAAACATCATGGGTAACTTGGGGTCAGTTTGTTTAAAAGAGTTTGTTTTAGGATTTATTTGAGGCTAACCTGTGCCTGGAGATAAAATCTCTTTCTCCGTAAATCCTCTTAGTTGAAAGTCTTGATCCACTGCTTTTGCAGACCTGTTACTTTCTTTAAGCAAAGGATTGGTTTGCTTTCTCTTGCAGAACCTCCCTGCTTCTTTTCACCCTTTCCATTGTCTTTTCATCATATCTGACCTGTAAAAAAATAGTATTTCCCTTCCCCTAGTATTTTATGAAGCAAAATAGTGAATACAGCTGTATTCAAGAAACAGGTAGTTTTCAAAAGGTTATTCTCACATTGCAATGTAATTTTTTTTTACTGCTTCATTTCTTGTGTAGACTGAATCTCCATACTGCATTTCCCATGGCTCATAGAGGGATCAATTAGCTGGACTTGATGGGTCTCACCTTTATTGAACATGTATTTTTGGGAAGTCTCTTCAGTAAAGAGACTTGTTTAACAAAGTCTGTTATATTAGAAGGCAGAAGTTCCCTGCAAATTTTTGAGAGACTCCCTACCCTTCAGGATTCATTCTATTTTCCGTTGTTACGGGGAAAACCATGTTTGATTTGTTTCACAGAGTGACTTCAGAGATAGGTTTTTGTTCCCATGCTGAGCTTTCTTGTGCATACAGATTTGTAGTCAATGTAAACAGTGCAGCCCTGTACAGGAATTTTGCATGGAACAACTCCCAGAATATGTCTTGTAGGTATTACACTCACAGCCCAACAGGGGAGGTAAAAGCCCCAGAAATTACTAAGGCATAGCCTCTCATTTGTGGTGCTGACTCCATGAGATGGAACAATTTCCATGATTCTGTTTTGCTTTTTCTCATGTTGGCTAGAGGAAAGACATTGCTTTCCCGCAGAGAAAAGGTAAACATGTTAGAAGTTGGATTGTTGGGGTAAAGAGCTGTATTACTTATGTTCTTTCTAAATATATCTATCTGAAGTTTGATTTTCTAAAGCCCTTCTCTAGGAGAGATTTCTAGAGATTTTCAGGATGAGAGAAAGAAAGGGGAGAATACATAGAGGCTTCGTAGTTCAGGCAATGAGATAAATGGTACTTATTATTAGATTAATTATCAGAAGTAATTACATAGGGGAAGATAACACATGTAACAATCTGGCAATATCAAGTATCACTGCCTTGTCTCTTTGAACCAGTTTTCCTGCCTTAATTTTCTGTAGTCCAGTGGTGCACTACTTTTATAGAAGGATGGGATTTCAGAGAGCATACTCTGAATGGAAACTACAGTATCCAATACATGGGAGGGTGAGTACTTAGCCATTGCAGTAGATAAAAAGAAGCATTACCAACTCCATAATTAAATAAGATTCAGAGATTTTTTTTTAACTCCAAAATTAAAATATATAGAATTTTTCTGTGAATCTTTAGGTGATTCATAGTTCTTCCTTTTGACAATTCTCTTTGACAATTCTCAAGCAAAAGAGAGTTTGCTGTAATTGCTTGATGTCTGAGCTTGCAAAGTAAGATCTCATTTGAAATGACCATGGTCTGTTTTGTTGAAACATTAAAGACCTTAGTGATTACAGTTCTGCTCTAAACCCCATGTTTAAGAGGGTTTGCATTGTAGTTGGCTTATGAATCTGGAATATTATCATTTGCAGTTATCCTAAGAATGCATATGCTTATGGTTAGCAACACACTTAAACATTTCTGCCACTTAGGCTATTAGGTTTTTAGCCCTCCTTTTTACTGTAGACAGTATTTTCAAGCTTTGAACTTGAAAATACTTGCTGCAGCAAGTAATTTTATATTTCTTTCATGAGATAAATAATAAAGTAAAACATTGTTCAGTAAGTTACTGTTCCACTGTGCTGTTGAAATCTTTGATAAGATAAAGGATAACATGTCTGGTGGTTTCCTTCCTCAGATGCAGGCAGAGATTACTGAAATGAGGATGCATTTCAAAGAGCAATGGTTTTGAAGGGTTGGTGTCTAAATGCCCCAGTCTACAGAGCTCACCAAAGAAGTAAGAAAACAACCCCCTGAAAAAGCCAATCCCATTGTCAGCCAGCTTCAACTTACCCAACAAACATTTTTAACTTCGGGGATTTTCCAAACGGAACAAAGGTCAAACCAAATGCTGTCAAGTCATGGTTGGAGATGGAGCACTTCTTGCCTTCCAGAATCACTTTATGATTAATAATTTGTTTAAGTAAATGGTGATCTGTGAAGAGTATGTCTCTGTCACTTACAAAACACAGTTTCTAATGAAGAGAGCAGAAATAATGCTTTGGATGTCTGACAAACTCTGTGAAATATCTCGTAATGGGAAGAGAAGAATTTTTTTCTAGCTAGATATCTGAAGTTCCTGAACCCTGCCCTGGCAAAAAACTTGCTTTTTATCCTTATAAATTATAAAGGGGGAATACAGGCATCTCTGTTTGTCTTGATTTAATTTTATCCCACATGTATAGGGTTACAAGTATGTGGCATTTAGGCATAAGTGATAGAATTTTATGCTCCAAATGCTAGTAAGAGAGAAGCTTCAGATCACATAGGCTAATGCAGGCTTGATTCAAAGACACCTAGTCCAAATATCCTACACTTTTTTTAGATCCTACCCACCATTGCAGCAGAAGACCATAAATATTAACAACTGCCATCTGCTCACTGCTGGTAGGGACAACTTCCTCTGGGGTTAATCTTTCTAAGTCAATAGCCACCTTTAATTGCAAGCTGACATAGGGACTTCTGAAGCCTGAGAGTGCAAAGAATGGTTTGCCATCTTCATACCCCATTCCTAGCAAGACTTTTTTCCTCCTTAGTCTAGTAACAGCAGGACATATCCCTAATTTTTTTCTTAGATGCAGAAATAGTGAACAATGAAGCTATAGCATGGCCATTTCTATTCCTCAGGTTTTTGCAATGTGTGGGTTTGCCTCTGTGTGTGCGCATTTTTATCTAGCATCTTTATTCCGTTTTTCAAAAAAGATTGATGAATTTTTTTGTTGTTGTTTTTGTTGTCCTTGGGGTTTATTAAGCTAGAGCTTTCAGAGCTGTGCTTCACTTGTTCCCATGTTTTTCCTGGCAAAGAGTAAAATTCAAGGCTGAGCCTTTTTCTGCTGGATGTTTTTCTTTTCTGTGATAAACACAAAGTGTGCAGTTGGTGTCATGAGAGCACTAGGTGCAGGATTCAGCTGACACTTCCCAGCAGAAAAGTCTCCATCTTGCCAGGCCTTTAAGGAGACATGACAGTGATTCATTTTGGTGATAACACAGTAGGAACACAAGTCCAATTGTTTGCTATGTAGGTCAGAATGGGATATGTTGGCATCTCTGTTCGCAGACTTTACAAAGATGTCTGGGAATGGGAAGCATGACAGCAAAAAACCTATTCTGATATAACTTAAATTGTTCTGCTGATGGAAGTAGACTATGAACAGTTTGCTGTCAAATACTTGCTGTCTAGCTGGGAGAGATGCATGTTGTCCATATATGAGGAGGTTTAATTTTTCACATTAAAGAGCTCATCCACTCTTTACCCAAACTCTACAATTAAAATCTGTCTCAGTGCCAAGGAGAAGGCCCTTAGAAATACTCAGTCCTGCTGTTCCAGTATGAGTTCCTTACAGTAGCTGATGTACATGATGTACTTAAAAATCAGAGGAAATTGACTGTTAACTTGGTTAGCTCAGTACTTTTCTTGCAGCCTTGTGCCTTTTAATTTCTGTGCTTTAGAAACTTGTTCAGCAGTCAGTTTGAGTTTTGCTTGTTCAGTCAAAACTGGCTTTGGGAACATAATTTTTTGAACACATTAAAACATTTTGCTGCACACCCCATTGCACATCATGCATGAAAACGACATGCCTTTTTATGGAAGTTTACCAGCTCTCTCCTGATGTCTTTTAATTCCAGGACACCTCTGGTTATTGAAGATGAAGAACAAAACTTTTCTCTCTTTCCCTATGTGAGTGCTCCAATGGAGGGCCCTGGGACTGCTTTTGTTTGGTATGTTTGGATGAGGCATCTCCTTTAAATTAACTGTCAGCTTCTTCTCATACCACTGGGAGAAATGTGAAATACCTTACAGCATTGCTCAAGTATATGTTGTGACAAACATTACAGCCAAAACCATACTTTTTTTTTTTTTAGGTTCCACACCACACACATTCAAGGAAAAATATTCTCTCTTTGTCATGTGTCTTGAGAGCTGAATAAATTTTTGAAGCAGTTGGAGGCAGTGTTCCAAGATCAGAGATCAGACCATGTACCTTTTTTTTTTCTTCCTGAAAGAAGGAAATAAATCCTGATGGCTGGACATGATGTTGTCTGTGATCATACTTTGTCTTGACGTGTTTATTAGCACAATGTGGACTTTTATGAAACTGTTCTCCTCCCTCTATCAGTCCTAAGCATTTATAACAATTACTTTCTCTGAGGTTTTGTTGGTTATCTTATGAAAATCTCTCTCATATGGGAAGGATACCCAGTCAGGTGATAATAAGTTTGAAATAACGGTATGAGCAATGATTTGAGGCTGCAACACAGTTCAGCAGAGAAGTTGGTGGCAACTGATAGTTTTATTTCAGCCTCATCAAAATAATTCAATTGAATCTATTTTTTTCTGTTGATGGTGAGGCTTATTTTAAAATAAAAAACAACACAAAAAACAACCTAACAGGGAAATTCTGTGCACCTGCCCAAAGGTGAGATTTCTGTTCTAGGAGGGCTAAAGCCCTAGACAGCGTTTGTGGAAGTATCTGTAACTTAATGCCTTTCCACAGTAGTCCCTAGCTGAGGATCTTGATTGTTCTTGATTATGAAGAAAGACATAAAGAAGGAGGGGGTCTTGATTGCTGCTGCTGAACTCTTATGCGTAATGCATGCCAACACGGAGCAGAGCACCACATTCTGATACAGAGAAGCATCTGTATGTAAATGAACTTGAGTTTTCAAAGGGCTCCAGTGTTGAGTCCCAAATCTTTTCAGCAACTTTGAAAATTCACTAAAAAAATCAATTACAGACTAGTTTATGCTGGGAAGAGGAAACGGAGCATGTCCTCTGCTGAAGCATCACGCTGTGATGAATGGCTGTAGGTCTGGTGAGCCAGTTGTCTGTTCCAGTTTGGTCTTTGTTCCTGTAAATGAGCCAGTGTATATCTGGAAGAACAGGAAGTTGTCTGGAAACTTGATCCAACTGATCCAACAAATAGCTCAGTTGTTGCTGTGATAAAAGCATGGGATGAGTATTTCAAATGTTTAAATAATGGTGATATTTTTAATTAAATAAGTTATTATAGCCTTCTTTAACACTGCCATTACTGTTTGTTGCTGAAATAAGTAAAAGAGTATAGATCATGTGCTACACTCCAGTCTTTCCAAATAAATATCTCTAAGACCAGAATAAGAAGTAGCATAATAGGATAAAAAAAAAATTTGCTAAATCTTTATCACACACATTTTGAGTGCCAGGCATACAGATTGTATTTAGATCTGGATGGTGTAATAATTGCTGTTATATTAGGCTATTTTTATATGCATTTATTTAATGCACTAATCCAAATAAAGCTACTTTTAAGAAGTGCTAAGTTTGGTCTGATTCCTATAAAAATTAAGAGAAATTATTTTCTCTTTGATTTTCTCCTTTGGCAGGAAAGGTGCTGCTGGGAAGATGCTCAAAATCCCGACATTGTTCAAAGCTGGATTTCTCAGGGGCTCATGAACATTTTCTTGTTCCTCCCACACAGTTCTGAGGCATTTTATACACATCTACATAAAAGATTTTTTTTTTGCATAGTTAATCAGTGGAGATATTACTCTACCTCCCATAATTTTTCCCATAATCAGTAAAAAATATTAAATTCTGCTGTAGTCTAACACCATGCAATTCTAGCACTACCCGAGAGCGACTGTGGCTATACCACTTCATCCTCGAGTGAAACCTGTCAACAGCAAAATGCTTATGTTCTCTGGTGGCTCTGCGCAGGCTAAGGCGAGAAAACACTGCAGACTTTTCCCCATGCCGCTGGAAAGGAGCTTGTGCTGCACCTTCAGGAGCGACTTCATGAGCTGCTCGAAGGCAGCCGCTTTGCACGCCCCTTCAGCTGAGGTTTGCACACCTCTAGCTGAGTTTCGCACACCTGTAGCCGAGTGTGGCACCCTTTCAGCTGCGGCTGCCCCCGAGGGAGCCGCGCTCCCCTTGTCCCCACTCCCGCACCGCGCACAGCCCTGCGAGAGGGGCCGGAGAAGTGTCCGGGACACCGCCCACGCTCCCTGCTCCCCGTCCCCGTCATGAACACAGGAAGCTACAAACTTGGCTTTCTTCTGCTGTTTGGAGCTCCTGCAGCCTGCCGGCAGTAAATACCAGGCCGGCTTCTAATAACTCGTGCTGTCTTTATGTTTAACCAGAAAAAGGCTGACGTGGGCTTCATTCCTCAGGCAAGCGCCCCCACCACTGCTGTACCGTGCCCCATGCCCTCACAGCCTCCCGTGACGCAGGGAGCCGCTGGCCGCGCTGGGCTCCGGAGCTGCACTCCTTGGGAAATCCCCCTGCGTAAAAGAGTCCTTGTGCAACAGCACGGACCTTGCTGCTTTCGCTTCTCGAGCTGTAGAAGAGGTAACATGAAAAGCTCTGTCCTCATCCAACGTGATTTTGGAGCTGGGAGTAATTGTGCTTCGATGCTTGAACAAGCTGCAGCTCTAATCGGGGAAGTTTTAGAGTACCTGTGTGTCATACAGAGACCTCAGTGTCCTCCCCCACTGCCCTCCTCGGGGATTCCCTGGGAACCTGCATTCCCCAGATCTGAAGTCCCTGGGGATGGGAGTGATGACTGCTCTGCTTTCTGTTGGCAGAGAAAATCACTCCCAACCTTCCAAAACGGGACAGAGGAGACCCTGATTGCTGTGACACTCCTGGGTTTTCCTCCAATTCTGAAACCTTGGGCAAAGTGCTCTATGTCTTCCTGGAAATGGAAATTCCAGCTGAGAGAAGTTAATGAATCTGTTAGCATGGAAAGGGCCCAATTCCCTCCTTTGCCTATTTCATCTGCAAAATCCATGGAGTGTTTGTATGCTGCTGAACCCTGTCAGAGATACAATGCACGGCATGTTTTCTCTTGATGTAACACTGGAGGGAGGACTTTTTTAAACAGATACATGAAAACTGTGTTAATTCTCTTTTCTCCCTTTTCAGGCATTTACACAGCTTGAAGAATTTCACTTGTATTTTACAACCAGAGAGCAAAGGCAGGCGGATAGCTGCTGTCAGCACGTGAGTGGCTCTGTACTGCACCAGGCCTGAGAGCAGGCAGTGCTGATGGACTTTGGGTGAGAATCAGCTTGCTACAAGCACCTGGATTACAAAACAGGTGCCAGTGAGTTAATTTTCTCATCATCCACTTCGATTCAAAACAGGAAATATTTTCCTGTCTTGGAAAATGGCTGTGTCTTGAATGGTAAAGTCCACAAGAGAAATCCCCTTTACGTTTCAGAGAGATGCTTTTTGATGTGTGATTCTTGGGACAGTTTGACTGTGGCCTATAAATATGAAGCTTAATATTTGTAAGCAATTAGCTTCACGTTGGATAAACACAGGCCTTTTGCCCATCAGCCATCTGAAACACCGCTGCATTACAAGCTGGAGCCCCGTTTTCCCCTATGTGGAAGAAGATCTCAGGGGTTTGCTCTCTCCCTGTGCTGTAGCTGCTCTGCATGCACAGGTGTTGTGCCCTTGCAAGCACCTGCTGTACCTGTACCCTGTGTGATGTGTGCCCGAGTGAGTGCCCACGGCAGAAGTTGGCTGCCCCCATCACCCTTTGTCACACAGCCTCAGCTGGCAGTGCCACTGCAAGCCCCCACCACCCCTGCATACTGACCACTCATTTTCTGGGAGCCCAGCAGGGAGGGAGGGATACACCAAATGGTGAGGTGCATCCACAGCTTCCTCTGCAGCTGGGGACAGAGCATCCCACTGTGAGCCCTCTGCACTTCCCCCTGGAACTCAGGTGCCCAGCTGTAGCCCAGGGCAGGTACTGCCTTGTGACCTCTTGTGCTTCTCTGCCTTTGGATTCACGCTTTTCGTCATGTGAAATCGCACAAGTCAGGGCCTGGCCCGTGTGCCATCCCCCCTCTTCCAGCCTGCTCACACCTACCTCTGAATCTTACTTTCCTCTCTCCCTTGTGCTGGATAGGCTCGTCATTGAGATAAGTAATTCCTGCTCTCTGTATACTTTCTCTCTCACCTACCAGCTTAGTCAGTGCTAGACAGCTGCACCATTTACACCTTTCTGGTGCTAAGTCCACATTCTGGATTAATGTTGTCCCTCCTCTGCACATTTAACAACTGGGAAAAGGGCAGATCCTGACAGTCAGAAGGCAGCAAAACACCCTCTCCCATTTAGATTTTGAGTTTATCCTCAGCATTAATGGAAAAAACATCTATCTCTGTGGAGTTTAAACATAACCAGTCCTTGGTGAGGGCAAATAGTCTGCTGGAAAGCTCTCCATCCCACAATGTGTAGGGACAACATGGACATGACCTTGTAGTAGCGTGTAATGCACTGAGAGAGAGAGTTTGGGTGGTCTGCTCCCAGGAGTAGCAACTCAGTGGGTGGGGTGGTACTGTAGATCATAATTTTGGATGACTTCAGTGCAGCACAGAAGACTAAACTTCACACTGCTGTTCCTTGTCAAAAAACATTTACTGCTTAGCTGAACCACAGCCGAGCCTCCTTGTCGCTGCTTTGTGGAGTTCCACGTGGCACCACAGGGTGCAGGTTGTCCTGCTCTCAGGGTGCACGGCCCTGCACCAGCAGAGGTGCAAGGGGCTGACAAAGCTGAACCCTTCTCCCCACCAGGCATGTGCTCCCAGCCACACAGTGACTGTGCTGATGGGCTCCACTCGAGGGTGTTTAGAAACATTCCACCACAACTGCTTGGAAAAGCAAAGATCATCTCTGACTCTGCCAGCAAAAACACCTCCTAAAAGGAGAAGATAAATTACTTTTTCTATGTGGTGGGCCCACTTTCTAGAAAGACAAATGCCACCAATAGTGGTGGGAGGGATAAAGGAGGAGCTTGTATAAGGTGATTTCTTTCACCATGAAATTATGCATCTGCTCCGCCTGCCACAGACCTTGTGGCATCAGCCCTCCCTCCCTTGGCTCAGCTTCTTTCTCTCAGCATGAGGCTGCAAGCTGCTGTGCTAAAAATACATATTTTTAGCATGAAATAGCTGCTTCTGCAGGAGCACATGTCAGAGACACCAAAGCACTCCTTGCAAGTTCTGAACCAACCTGCTTGGACTTCTCTCCTGAGGGTGGAGCAGGAGGCCATTGATTAGAAAGGGCTTTGCTGATATCCCAGGTGAACTGTGAAATCTTTCCCATCCCTCCATGGATTTCTCTATGTCCTGGGTTTGCCTTACGTGAATCTTTTTGGTAAAGAAACTGAATTTGAAAAAGAGTCTTCCCAGAAGGTTTGTTCACAGTCCTGTAAGCATGAACCAGAATAATGTTACCATTTGTTCTGTGACATTTTTCTACGAATTTGTCATTATTCCTGGGTAATTCTTTCAAGACCTGTTGGGTACATGTAGTAGCTGCAGTGTTTAATCCCTGTGAAGAGCTGTAGACTTTTCTGTTAGGGCTGAGAGCTGACAAAATCTGGTGTATCACATGTCTCTTACCAACAAAAAACTGTCATTCACTAAAAATGTTGTTCTTTCAATCATTGAATGAAGAGATAAAAATCATAACAAATTGAAGCCAGGTAACATTGGATTCACAGACTGATAAGGCTGGATAAGACAAATGGGAACCTCTGGAGACCATCTTGTCCAACTCCTGCTCAAAGCAGGTCAGCTAGAACCAGTTGTCCAGGGCCATGTCCAGTTGATGTTGAATGTCGCCAAGGATGGAGGCAATTTTTTCCATTTACCATGCTGGGCAGCCTGCTGCAGTGCTTGACCATCCTCACAGCAGAGCATATTTTTCTTATGTTTAAATAGAATTTCTTGCATTTCAGCTTCTGCTCATTGCCTCTTGTCCTATCACTGGGCACCACTGAAAACAACTTGACCCCATTTCCTGTAAACGCTTTCTTCAGGTACTTATACACAAGGGTGAGATACCCCCTGAGTCTTCTCCAGGCTGAACAGTCCCAGCTCTCTCAAATTCCCCCTCTATAAGAGATGGCTCCAGTCCTGTAATCAACCTCATGGTCCTTCATTGGACTGTCTCCAGTGTGTCCATGTCCCTCTTGTACTGGTGGATCCCAAACTGGACACAGCACTCCAGGCACGAGAGGGGACCTGCTGGCAAAGCTTTGTCTCATGCAGCCATGACACCATTGGTCTTCTTTGCCAAAGTTTCCCAGATCTTATTTTTTGCTCTCCTGAAAAAGGAGGAGTATTTTTTTTTCTTCCAGTCTTCAGGTATCTCTCTTGATTGCCAAGGTTACAGTGACCTCATAATGACATTGGCTAGTCCCTCAGGACTCCTGGGCACATCCCATGAAGTCTCATGGGCCTGCATCTGTCCAGTTTGTGTAAATGTTCCCTAACATGACCATGGAAAGTAAGTCTTTTTTGCTCTGATCTCAGTGTAATTATAGCATTGTACAGTAAGGATGTAATTTTCTCTTAATTCTCTGCAATGCTCACAGCATGTTGAGTTTTTTTCCCTGTTCAGTTCTACAGTATTCTCCAGAAAAAAAATTACCTCAACAGCAGGTTTTCATGTAATTATACCCTCTATATCTACCTTTCTTCCCTCCCTTTTCCTCCCACTCACTTCCAGCACCTTATCTCTAAATCCTCCTCCCTCAGCACCTTTGAGAGAACACGGGCAGTACAGCATGTCCATGGACTCACATGGACTGCTCTGAGGGGCATGAGAGTTGCATGCTTAAACCCTTGTGATGTATGCTTGAAAATTTCAGCTTCATTTTGCAGAGGAGGCAAGCCCTGGTGAAGATTTTCCATTTACCTCATCCTATCCCCAGTGCTGACATCATCAAATCCCCAGCAAGCTGTAGTGTTGCTGCATCTTCACAGTGAAAAGGTGAAAAGACTGTTTAAACATACAAATTTAACTTGCTAACCAGGGTGTGCTTTAGGATACTGCAGAATTTTCCTGAAAGATTAATGATGTTAAAATGTGCTAATGGCAGGCGAGAGCAGCACTGTAGGCCCGTCGGAGGTGGTGCAAGCTGTGGAGCTGCTCCCTGGGGACCCTCTCCAGCTGCCCCATGCATGGGATAGCACAGCACGGCATGGCAGCCCACCTGCCCCACCACTGTGAGCCTGGCCTGAGTTGACTGTGCTCTTGACAAGCCTTGGACAGGCTTGGGGAAGAGTTCCTGGTGGTTGCTGTCAAGCGTGCTGGTCCTCACGCTGCCAGAGAGCAGGAGTACTCTGAAATGACAGGGTTTTTTCAAAGTGCTTCTCTGTCTTTTATGTTTGCCTCCTCAAGCAGAAGAACACTCTCTGCATTAATACACCACTGCAGCCTTTTCAGAAATATTGGCCTGGCCTTTGCCTGTCCATCTGCGGGCTTGTGGAAAGGATGAGCCCCACTCCATTTCTTTGTTTGTGCCCACATCACCCCAGCAACCCGCCTCAGCCCCAGCCTGCTCCCCATGTTTCTGTCTGGTCTGGATGCTAAAATCTGCCTCTTTGCCCCACGCTGACACTTTTTGCCTTCTTAGTTCCTTCAGTGAGACAGGATCCTTCCTTCCGTAGTTTCCGCTATGGTGTGACAGTTGGATTTTGGACATTGCTAGCTGAAAAGATCTTCTATCCAAGAAAATATTACCATGCTACAGGGCAAAAAAAAAGGGGAAAAAATGTAGCAACTTACACTCCCACCCTGGGAGGCCAGTTTACAGCGAGCCTGGAGAGCCAGGCTTCATCTCCAGCTTGTTCCTGCACACCCAGATCGTGTTTGCAAGCCCAGAGCAGGTCACATTTGGCACAAACCAGACGTCGAAAGCCAAGTACACAATGGGCACACTGAACCCCTAAACAGACAGGACTGCTGGTCTCCAAGCCCCTGCCCCTGCCAGTTTGGGATTCTTCTGAAAAAATTTCAATTCCACGTTCTAGAGCATAAACTTGGAGGGAGGGAAATCCTACCCATAGGCTTGGTTAGAAAATGAGATGCATCCCATAAAACACTTTCATGTTGTGCATGTAACAGAAAATTAGTTACCTGGTGTCCTTCTCTATTAATCTGCATATGACCAGCGAGTGATTTCTACAGAACTCAGTGGGATAATCCCATGGCCAAGGCACACCCTGCAAAACACCTGTTAAATGAGTCACCAGAAACTGTTGTGGAGGACACTGATGAGGTAGAAACCAAATTAACTATTTAACTGCCTGCTACTGGAGGAGCCTCACCATGCTGAGCCAGGCTGTTCTGTGGCACTGCTTCCAGAGGAACAGACTGGATGCACACAGCTTCTGTTTTGCCTGTGACGTGACAAAAGAGAAGCACTGCAGCAATCGCTTGTGCTCTGAGGTTGATCACATCTGACTTTCTGCAACCACACTCAATGGAGAGAGATGATTAGAGTAAATTCTGGTGCTCTTTGTGTCTCTCCAGTGCTGGGATGTTGATGAGCAGTGACATTTGCACGACTGCTGTCCTTTTCCATGGTGGGTATTGGAGATGGAAGGGTAGAGACATGGTGGTACGTGCTGCTTCTTGCAACCCTGTTCTGGGAGGCTTTTGCCCCTGAAGATCCTCACCGCCATACAGGAGGAATAAGAATTGCATTGGAAGATGCCTGGACCAGCAGAATATTTATGTGGATCCATAGACATATATATCAGTATATTTATCTGTATTCCTCCAAGTAGATGTGAAGATTGGTCATTTGCTTTGGGGAGGGGAGGGAAGGTCAGGGTGGACACCTTTGCCTAACTGCACCAGGAACCAGGTCATGCTGTTTTTACTCCATGAAAAAAATCTCTCTTCAGATCTGTGTCACTCTCTAAATGCCACCAGAGACAAACTGCCCCCAGTCACTCACATCACCCTGGTTCTGCCCTCCCTGATCTTCTCCCTGTGCAATCCCTTCACTTCCCTAATGACGCATCACAAACCATGACCACACCCATAACCATACAACATTTTTCTGGAGCTCAGCGGGAAATTGCCACCATTCAGAAATACCATAAAAACATAGCAGCCTGCAAAGAGCTGTGAAATCAAAGAGTCTGCAGTGTTTGAGCAGTTTGTGAAGGATGCTGTGGACAGCCCATGTGCCTGTGCAGGCTTCTGCTACCAGATGCCTGGAGACCAGCATGTGCTGCTGAAGTGAGTGGAGGCAGCTGAGCAGTGCTGTCAGCACGCCGGTGTCCTGGCCGAGGTAACCCACCACAGGGGATGTCAGTGCTGGCACAAAGGCAGCGTCCCCACTTCTTAGAGTTCTGTTTACAGACCCTCAGTCTCAGCTGGCAGCAGCCACGTTGACATGGCCAGCAGGAAGCAGTTGTATTCCAGGCTAAGGAAAAGAAGATGGCATTTCCCTGTCTTCAAAGCCACAGAGCTGTGTAGGCACTGTGTTTGCAGGGGATGCTCCCTCTTTGGGGAAGAGACGTTTTAGAGCAATCACTGTAACAATAGTTATTGTTACAGTGATTGCTCTAAAATAATCTAACAATAGTCTCATCTAGCATCAGTGTCATGTGGGACACTAAGCACCAAAAGGACAGTGGGACACCATAGTGAAGGACAGTACATTTTGCTTTGAAGTTTCTGGTTTGAAGTAGCTGGTTACAGAGACAAAATAGTTTTAATGTAAGGTCCAGCCTGTCCAGATTTGTCAGTAGAAAGTGTCCAGTGGAGTTTTAGCTGTTTGACATATTTAAGAACAGATGTGAAGCTGAAGTTCTGTTATTCCTGCACATTTCTCAGCTATTCTTTGCCATGAGACATTTCATATGTTTTATACCCCAATGCACTTCCCCTCCCATTGCTATAGTCCTGAAGTATTTAAATCGTAACTTTGAAACTTCACTTCACTTCACTGGAAAAAGAAAATATATTACTGCCTCTCACACACAAAGTAATTATCCCAAAGGCTGTTCTGGTGTCTCTCTTGGTCTTTGTCCTACATGAGGTGGAGGCTTGGTGCTGAATTTTTTTGTTCCAGCAGAAATCATGGTCATTCCCACCATCCACTTCAGTTGAGTCAATGCAACTCTTTTAGAGGGCTGTAGCATAAACTAAATCAGTGACATGATTTGGGTTAAGAAGCAACAAGCCCAAGGGGGAAAGTTGCATCTGTTTAATATATGTTCAAGCAGACCAAATAGTTTACTTTTCTTACCGATTTTCAGAAGTATAGTAACTTTCTGCTGGCAAGTGAGGTGAGATGATGGGCTAGCTGTGCCAGCAGCTGTGCACAGGGCACAGGGCTTCCATGCTGGAGGCCACTGAGACCCCCAGGCAGGTCTTGGAACAGGGACAGGTTCTGCTGATGTGGTAATGACCTTATGGCCATGTCCCAGGACATGCCAGGACTTACCTGCCAGCTAACAAGGGATGAGTGGGAAGTCACCAGCTCCAGAAAATCCACCAGTAATACAGTGTTGGGAAATGTGTCATCCCTAATGAGAAAAATACAGAATAAAGCCATGAAAATAAGTGGCCCAAAGGAATAGGGGCATTATGGGGCATTTTTGCTCCTTCCAAAGTGCTCCATTTACTGACTAGGACCCTGTGCTATATCCTCCACTCGCCTCCTTTCCTGTGTATCACCAACGGGTGGTGGCCTGTGCCTGGCCATGCCATCAGCCATTGCCACAGGCCTTTGTAGTGCCTCTTTCTTCCCCCTCATCTAAGATTCTCTTCAAGCATTGCCAGCTACCTGATCCCACTGTCATGAAAAAAACAACAAAAAGGAAGTCTTTTCCAGCAGCCAGAAAGCTGGCATGTTTCTAGCTACAACAAAGAAAGTGGCCATAGCCTGTTGTGTACAGATTACTTCCTCTAGTTAGGCCAAAAAGTGTGACTATTTCAAAGCTGATTTATGTTTCTAACTGAAGTCCAGAATCTTAATCTGCCTTACTGTTTCCCCTGTCTGAACTGTGCTTGGCTGTGTGCAGAGCAAGGAATTAGGGTTAGAGGTGGAAGTCAGAAGGAAGAAAGATCAATTGTTCCTATTGCAAAAGTAAACAGCAGTAAGTGCTTAATTGTTTCTGTATTTTCCAATCAAGTGGATTTTTCAGACAGCTGTGAAGAGCTCTCAGTGTGTGCAAGCAGCACAGACTGAAATCAAATCAATCAATCCATGTCCTCCTGCCCTCTTGAGGTGCTTGCTTTTCTTGTCATTGGTCCAGGGCAAGGACAAGCTCCTCCAGTGCTCCAGGCCTCTGCACAGAACAGAACAGCAAAAAATCCCACTTCTCAGTGGATCAGAATGGTGGTATCCAGACCCAAACTGGGACGGGTCTAGAGAAATGTCTGGAAATCCTACTGGGTCACCTTCTGAGTGCAGCAGGGCAGTGATCAGCCCTGCAAGACAAGCCCTGCCTTCACAGCTGCCACCAACATCAAGGGACCACAGCACAGGGCTCTTACCCCTCACAGCCGTTGGACACTGCAGGAGGAAAATATACTTATGTGAAAACCAGCCCCTTGGTGAACACGAGCTCCTGATACCTTGTTTCCAATAGGTTTGTGTTTTTGTTTGCCCTGGGAAATTGTGGTCTCCTATGCTGTAAATTCCAGAACATCAGGGCTTTGACTAAAGCACAGAGAAAGAGGGTTTTCCAAAAATCACTTGATTTTCAGCATCAGCCATGCTCCGTATGTGCTGGTCCTGATGCTAACCAGGCTTTATGAGGATGTCTGGATGGAGGAAAATCACACAGCTTTGCACTACACATCAGAGCATGGTTCTCTCACTCTCTGCAGCAGCTGAGTACCATGGAAAGCATCAACCATTTTGGAACAAGTTCTTATCCCCAGTAAAGCCACAGTCTAAGCCCCCGGCTGCCCACATGTTTGCACGTCTTTCTGTCACTCCAGGCTACCCAGAAGTTTCCCCTTCATTGGGGTTTTTAACTCTCCCTCCTTGCCCTCCTGGAGGTGTGCTATTTATTTTAGCCCTAGCATGCATCCTTCAGAAACAAATCCTTGAGTACTCAAAGGCCAAACTGGGCTCAGCTTCAATCTGGTTTTTACCAGACTGGCTGCCTTCAACAGCAATGAGACCCTGCTACCCATGCCAGCCCTTCATCTCCTCATGAAGATGCTGAAGGATGTATTTTCCCACAAAGACAGGGATGTTTGATGCTCTGGGACTGAACTGGTCTGTCATGCTAATGAATGATACCCCTGTGCTCAAAATGGCCTTGTGGATAGTGAGATGCAGAAGAACTGGATGAGTTTCCAGAGGCTCACTGTCCTGTATGACGTGCAGATGATTTCCCACCCCCTTTCCTATTTTTTTCCTAAGATTTCATGTGTTTTGACAAACAAATGTAGCCAGAATGCTGAAAGGATTAACCAGGATCAAAAAGACTTTCTGGGCTTGGTGATTTGGACTGTTAATCTTTGGTCTGCATTTCTCTGAGTCACTGGAAGGCTGCAGTGTTCCTGTATGGGATGTAACTGGTGTCCCATAAACTCAGGCTGCTGCACTGCAGGTTAACTGTGAGCAGAGCAGAGATGAAGAAAGGAATTTAGCGTGGGCAAGAGGCACACCCTCTATTTTGGCAAGAAGCAGTTCACATTCTTACTCTGATTTACACTAGTTTATAGAGAAGGCTGAACTGAGTTCTTGAAGCATATGGTAGTGTTTAACTGTGTAAAACTTGGAATCAGCTTCAAGTACTGCATGTGGAGAGATCAAAGCTATTAAACTATATATTTTTGTATAGGAAATAACTATGATGAAGAAATAAATTCATCTCAGTAATAGCCAACAGGGAGAACTCTTTGAAAACAAAAGCTGGTGCAGTGTCGTCCCTCTGTTTACTGGTTTTGTGGGGAGATTGATTGCTAGAGCTCCTATTTTAGCATAAACTCCACAAAGGCTTGTGTACTTTGCACGAAGCCACTCGTGCTCCTGAGGCTGAGGCCAAGGCATGCATGGTGATGAAGCTGGGCTCTCCGGGCTCGTGGCACCAGGGCAGCAGCTCTGCCTCCCTGGCCAGGGGAGGGACGGGGGCTGCACCTTTCTTCTCAGTTACATGGGAAATCCTTTCCTCCTGGTGCAGGCTGATACAACTTGCCTCTGGCCATGTTTTTCCAAAACTGAAAGAGGGAGAAAAAAAGCCTTTGCTTGGCTTTTTATTCGGCACATCTATTTGTTGCCTAGTCCAGATCAAGAGGAACCAAGGATGAACTGAAATGCTTGTTCTAGAGAATCTGTGAAAGTCCAGGGCCCTTCTGCAACCTTTGGCACTGTTTTGACCTTCAAGCCATCACCATGGAGGGTCCTCTGCCACTGATGATGGCAGCCATTTCCTCCACCATCCTCTTCTGAGACCTCCTCTCTTCCCCTCCCTGCTTGCTTTCCCTCACCTAGTGCAGTTCACCTTTCATGTTCTGGTTATTTATCTGAAGCCTGCTCTCCAGGGCTGCCCCACGTGGTTATTTTAGTCATTTCCTCCAGCAAGTTCCTGCAATTGTTGGGCTGGCATTGTGTGAGTCACCCACCACACTTCCTCCCATGCTCCCCCCCAGATGGGAAAACCTCCTCCTGCTAGTTTTCCTTCGTTAACCAAGGCATGCTGAAGAAATTCCACCTTTAACAGCACAAAGGCCAGTCTTGACAGTGGCAGCCAGGTGCTTTGCAGGACCAGAGCAGAGCAGAAACATCATCAGAGCAGAGGACACCACCGAGCTGCCTGGCAAGTGGTGCAGCTAGGGGAAACCAGCTGGGCTGATCTGCCCCTTCCTTCTCTTCCTGCAGGTCCATGTGGTCACTCTGTCCCTGGGGCTTTTGGCTGGGAGTGAAGCCAGATTTCAACCAGAGAGAGACCCAGACCTGGGCTTTGCTCCTGCAAAGTGACCTTCCTTGTGGCCTTTCCTGCCTGGAGGACACTTGTACATTGCATCCAGCATCTGCTAGCCCTAGCACCAGCAAAATAACCCCTACCAGACTGTCTGCTTTAACAGACATGAGGCACAACAAACTGTGCTGCTCAAAGCCACAAGTTTCTGTTAGCAGAGCCCTTTTGGTGACAGCAATGCTGGTGCTGACTGTCACCACTCTGTGGTGGAGAGCAGGGCTGGTAGGAGCCATGCCAGCACTCTGTGTGTGTGCAGGGTGGTGGGAGGCTGCCCTGTGCATCTGGGCACCACATGGCCCTGGGAAATTACAGCTCACACCTGGCTTCATGTTGGCTTGGCTTCCCAACTAATGAGCTGCTAGCACGTGGGAACTGGAGTATCTCAAATATATGCAGGGCAGGTATCTAAATACACGTGATGGGCATGTGTTTAAAATCTGAAGGAAACAGCCCCGCAAGGATTTCTTACATTCCATCATGTTTACTTTTTCCTGTTTGTTTTGCTTTTGGCTTTTTGTATGTTGTCATACAAAATAAAATTGCATTTTTTCACCCTTGAGTACCAGAGTGGTATGGCACTAACATTTCTGTTCCTGTAAGAGTGTCAGTCATTGGCAAGTTTGAGGCTAACAACTCCTTCTGTTTTTTTGATGGAGATAAAATGTTTTTCCTACTTGTGCTGGGCTGGACAGACTAATCCTCAGGGATGCCTCTTGCACATCAGGCTTGCCTCCATCCATAGAAGTCTAGCACTATGTTTGTGGGAACATCACCTTTGGCCACAGGTCACCCCCGGGGGTGCCCAAGGGCACACTCACTTCTCTGTTCTGCCTTGCACTGAGTGTGTGTGAGGTGAAGCAAAGGGGACCCTTTGGAGCAAGCCCCTGTGTGCCCATGGGTGGGTGCTGAGCCCCACAACAGCCAGGCAGGAGCAGGCACAGACAGCTCTCCAGGTGAACGCTTTTCTGAAGCTGTCCCTGGAAGACCAGGGACCATACATGGGCTTTACACATCTTTACACAGCTCCTCCTTTATACAAGAGGAAATCTGGCATTTCTGCCCCATTAGTACCTGAGGACATTGGCTCAGCTGATGTTTTTTGTACTGCTTGTTAGGTCTGCTCTTCAGTGACACATTTCCCACTGGGAAGGTACTAAAATCATCACTCAGTTACAGGGGATAATTATAATTTCTGCAGGAGTGATCCTGATGTTTCTCATTAGCACCAGTGCTATGTGTGGAAACCTGCACTTTGGAGGGAGCAGATGGCGAATGTGCCCCTCAAGAGCACTGGGAGAGGAGGAAGGCTGGACTGCCACCACCAGAAGCATCTGCCAGTTCTGAGCATGGATAGCATCATCCTGGGACAGTCTGAAGCTTTTCTAACACATGGAGACATGATAGAAGGTGGAAGAAAAAGAAAGGAGTGTAGAAGGAAAGCTCTAAAAAAGTGTTCTGTGAACAAAATCCTGTGACTTCTCTTCATGGCTTCACTCTAGATACACTGGTCAGGTAGTGATGCAGGAGAAAGTTCAGGAGGGAATTTGTGAGCCATGGGTTGGGCTTGGCCCATCCTTCAGCATCTCACAGCACAGGGCCATGAAGAACAACAAGTTTATGCCTCAGGGATGGTGCACGGGTTCTTTTCAGTGCAAGTGCAAGGACAGAAACTTCCTGTCCTAAATAGTGTGTCCTTGCCCCACAAGGAACAGAGAGATACCCTGTACCTATGAAAAGGCAGGCAGCACATCCAGATTACTCTATTCATCTCTGGAGGCATCAATTCTCTCCCTACCACACAGCTGCAAGGAAGCTGTTGACTCTGAGCCTGGTGCAACAGTTCAGCAACACAGGGGTAATACACCCAGACCTTTCCTTCCTTTGTCATTTCTCAGAGCATCTGGGATCTTATTTCCTAAAAAAACCAAACCAAAATCTGAAAATTACCTAAAACTCATCAAAATCAGGAGATTGGGAGGGCTGAAAGTTTCTCCTCACATCTGTTTGGGGTTGTGTTACACCTGTGAGCTATCCTACTTTCTGAATTTGTTCCTCTAAATCTTGCTGGGATGGTGATTGTAGGCAGGCTGCTGTGGGGCCCCAGAAACACTCTCCTGGATTTGGTACCACACAGGTCCAGCAGATGCCTACTGAACTCTCTGCTCTCTTTCAGCAGGGCTACTGGACTGTCACAGGAGCAAGAGCATTAAGGAGTCTACCTCCTTCTGAATTTAATAGACTTGGAAACTGAAACCCTGGAGTTTGAGGTGAAGAGGCTGGAGAGCTGGAAAATGTTTGTTTTACTCCTAGTCCTGCTTCCTGCAACACTAGAAACAGCAGAGAGAAACAGTGAAGGATTCATTCCCTTTTTATTTCCCATGCCCACAGCCTCAAATCCTTGTCTTCCCTAGGGCCATGGAGAACAGAATCCCTGGAAGCATTTTTCCCCTAGAGATAAACTTCTCCAGTTCAGCCAACTGTTACCATGAGCTAAATATTAAAACATACAAGAATCTGAGTAGTCATATCCCAAGCCTGCCTCACACAAAGCTCTGGTTTTACTGATCTGCACCTACTACCTTGGTCAGCAGAGCAGGTGGCTCAACTACTCAGGTAGCCACATTAGTCACATTAACTATAAGACTGGAGCATCTCACAATGCTGAAAGTGATTCTCCCTCTACAGACCTGAGTGAGAAAATCATAAGGGCAAGTGATTGGCCAAGATCAAATAGTTTGCAGCAAACTGGTGTCTCCTGAACTGATTGTCACCAAAGACACTGAAAGACCTCAGCAGGACTGCAAGGACCAGGATGCTCAGGCATGACTTGGATCTCTTGCATAGCCTCTATGCATTTTAAAATTTATATGCCTGCTCTGTTTTAAAATTAGCCCTTTAAGCTATAAGGTTTCTGGCACTGGCACAGGGATGCTCAACCTGACCTAATTTTACGGATCTTTCTCATCTATAACCTCTATGCTTCATTGACTACGAGGATTGCTGTGTTTCTCATTAAGGGTTAGAAATTATTTTTATCCTTTTGTTCACTCAGCACAGAACATAGAGCAAAATCTTCCGTGTTATTCTTCTGTGTTGGCTGGGGCTGCAGTCCATGAAGAAGCAGCATCCTGCTTCAAAATCACCTCCTTTCCCTAAGAAAGATGAAACCAAGAAAACTGGGACCAGACCTACAGCATTCACATACAAAATTCTCCTTGTGTTGATATCTTATTTTTTGTGTAGACTGGTCAAACCCAGGACTTCTTTAGTGAGGCCAGTTCTCTAAGCACATACCCATGAACTACTGTTTAATCTCTTGTTGCACCTTTGGACAGTGGAGCTGCCTCTCACAGGTTGGCAGTGGAGCTCTTACTCATGTGTGTGACAGCCCAGGGGCTCTGGGGTGTTTTTCCATCACCCCACCCTTGCTGTCGATCGTGGCAACACTTCTAGACCCTTGGCACGAGCACAGTTTGTGCACTGTGGAGAGAACAGGCAGCCTTGCAGAGCCCTTCTCCCCAGCATCCCAGCTGAGCCATCACCCTCTTTCCAGGCTTACACCGGCAGGAGGAGGAGCAGCACGGGGATCCTGCTCTCTCCCTCCAAGGGAGTGAACGCCCAAGCGGCAGCAAGACGAGGAATGAGGCTGAGGTTCCCACAAACCTGCCTCTCCCAGCAGCCAGCAGGCAGTGGAGGTTGTGTCCCATCTCTGGGACAGCGCTATTCCCGCACATCCTCACGTGTGCTCTGCTTTCCAGCCTGGGGCTGAACCCTGCTGCGTCCTGTTAGTCCATTTTTTAGTCTCCTTGCTGGCCTTTTGGATGTCCCATTGCCACCCACAGGCAGGGGCTCTGCTGGGGACCCTCACCCACTGGGTGCCAGTGCTGCTTCAGGCACCACATCACAGAGCTCCCAGGAGGGTGATGAACAGCAGCACCTCTCCTGTGACCAAGAGGCCCTGGGGGGTATTTCCATCCTTCATACAGCAGGATGCTTCCTCTTATTTGTTTCCTCTTAAGAAGGGGCATGCTCTTACAGGGAAGTAAAAGGAAAAGAGAAAAGAGAAAGTAAAAGAGAAAAAGAAAAATTTAAGAAGAGTAACTATTAATTAAGCCTAGGATTTCACAAATACCTTTTGAGAGACTTCCAGTGATGATCGAGTGTAATATAACATTAAATATTTAGTGTGGCCTCTCAAAAGGGATTTCATCTTTACATATGGAAAAGGGATGAGACTTAAAGATTAAACAGATCTTTTTAATATCCAGCTTCAGTTACTCAAAATAATAATGGAATCTGCAGTGACTGAATAATTTGTGTGTGGGTGTTTAGGCAGAGTGATTAGGGACAGAACACAGGTCTGCAGGGGAAGCTGTGCCATTTTGAGGGTATCACTGAGGGAGACGCAGAGAGACCTGGGAGGAGAAACACTGACAGCCAGAAGGGGTGGGGCAGCAAAAAAGTGAGTGTGTGCATGAGGAAGGGTTGTGTAACATTCAGGTGTGGTGGCCTCATAGTTTCCCAGTTGGCCACAGTGAACAACACGTCCTGCTACACTGCTGTGGTATCTGTCTGCACACAAGGAAGCTCAGGAGTCTTCCTAAAGGACTCTGAGGAGTCCCTCCTGCCCCAGATGGTGTATTCAAGGGGGACACACCATGCCATAGGTATGTATATTTATATACCCAAACACATGCATATTAAAAAAAAAGAAATTGTGAAATATGTTTCTCAGGCAGACAAAAAAAATTTCAAAAGGCAGAATCATAGTATGGTTTGGGTAGGAAGGGACCTTTAAAGGTCATCTAGTCCAACCCCTCTGCACAGGGACATCTTCAAGTTTATCAGGTTGCTCAGCACCCTGTCTAACCTGGTCTTAAATGTTTCCAGGGTTGGGGCATTTACCACCCCTCTGGACAGCTTGTGCCAGAGTTTTACCAACCTCCTAATAAAAAATTTCTTCCTTTCAATGTTTAAAAACACTGCCCCTTTTCCTATTGCAACAGGCCCCGCTTAAATGTGTGCCCCATCTTTCTTACAGAGCCCCTTCAAGGTACTGAAACATCATAATAAGATCATCTTGGAGCCTTCTCCAACTGAACAACCCCAGTTCTCGAAGCCTTTCCACATGGAGGAGGAATTCCATCCCTATGTAAGAAGAAAGGGAAAATCTCAACATACACAATTTGATAAAATGAAGGGTTAAAAGAGAGGGATGCTCATGCTGCCACAAACCCTTTTCTTTTTCTTCTTTTAAGCAAGAAAACTGTGAGAGGAAGACAGGTCATGTCAGAGCCAGCAGCTTGTTTCTCTAAATGCCTCTAGAAGAGCTCAGCTCTGTGATGTGGCAGCAGCACGAGGCACTGCAGAGAGCCCTGCCATGGCAGAGACCAGCCAAACGTGACCAGAGCTGTGGGGACCCTGCACTTCACTGCTGCCCTGCCTCAAGCCCCTTTTTCACTTCAGCCTTTCCTAAATAATGCATTTGTAGTGTTTGGCCTGGAAGAACATGCTTGCCTGACTTTCTGTGAAGTTGATTTCAGCCCTTTTTTCCAAGTACAGCTCTGTGCCATTTTTGTGTCTGAATGAGCAGCAAGCTCATTTTTCCTACATGGGAAAAAGGTGAGGGTGGATCAGTCAAGAAAACAAGCCTTCGCCAGTCTTTCCACAACATTCCAGCTTCAGCTGTGTCCCTTTTTTGTTCTGTGGAGCAAAACATTGAATGATTTCAGTCATTTCCCTTTCAAAATAATCGCTTTCCTGATGCAGCTTTGGACAGTCCAAGCACAGAAGTGTTTTTCTTTCCAGCAGCCCTGGTGAAGGAGTGGCAGATACAGCAAAAGGAGCCCTGGTGAGCTCAGCATTACTAATGCCCATCAAATCCAGTTCTCATCACTGTATTGCAGCAACTTGCAAATTTTAAAATGTACTAAAGCTGGTGAAACCTGTCTTCAGTTTACCATTTAGATTTGCCAAATACAGAATCAGAAGACACTCTTATACACATTTGCTCTGACTTCCCAGGCAGCTCAGGCCAGAGGTTCCCTGAATTAATTTGCTTTGAACTGGAATATTTCTCTTTAAAAATGCATTGTAGGAAAATTTCTGGGTTTTGAAAATCCATCCCAGTCTATGCTAAACCTCTCCCATGTTTGGTTAATGTCATTCCTAAAACACCTTCCCTTTGATCTACAACTTCCATCCTCTGACATCCAGCTCTAGATTTTGCTGCCCTTTGTGTTCCAGATTGATGAGCTCTCTCATTACATTTTTATTCTCTTTAGATTCATTTACAGTGGGGTTTGCCTTGCCTTCCTTTGGGTAGCTGCAGTGGGGATGTCTCCAGCAGAGCAAGTCACCACAGGCTCTTTATACTCAGTTGAGGGAAATGGGTACTTTGAGGATACATTTTTGTCACCTGTTTTAGACCTCTCCCTTAGAAGGAGAATTGCACCCCTAAAGTGCTTATTTTCTCTGTATTGGCTTCAAAGGGAGCCTAAAGGATAAGTTTAAATAATATCTGTGCTTGTTCAGATGAGAACCACCCAAGCAGGCAGAGATCCCAGCCTTTTCATCTCTGACAAACTCCAAAACCTCTCTGAGAACCTCAAATGCTGTTTTTCAAAGAACAGTTATCACTCCTTGCAGCTATGCCCATCATACTTCCTCGATGCTTCACAACTTCCCAAACCCTTCCTGCAGTGGCTGCTACTATGATTCACAAGATGCCACCACATCCCACTAGCCCAGCAGCCTGAGCTGGGGAGTGAGCTCCCTGCCCATGACAAGGGTGTGGCATTGTTGACTTTTCAGGAGTTGTTTTTATCGTGTGGAGAGCTCCAGGGTCTGTTAAGCAGCTCCATTTTTGCAATGAGGCTGACACCCAAATAAGCATGACCTGATCCCAGAGGATGGCACATCTCCTTGCCCCTTGCAAGACAGCTCTGCTATTCTACCCTCACTGCCTCACCAAAAACACTGGGACGTACTGAAGGCAGGAAATAAAAAGGGAGATAATACTGAGTCAAGGCCAGAAGGGAGTTTTCTCTTCTCTCAGAGAGAATAGCCTCGCTAAAGGGAAAGCTTCTTGGTTTGGCTGGGCAAGCCCTGAGCAGAGATAAGTATCTGGGAAAGATGGTTTCTGCAGGGAAACACGATCTTCCTGCTGGCACAGCAGGTGCATATCTGGCTTCCTCCATGTCCCATGGCAGAGGCAAGTGGCTCTGCACCTGCAGTGACACCAGTGGTGGTTCTGACCACTGCTCCTGCCCCTGGAGACAGGCACTGGAGCTGCTGGGCAGTAGTGGTGTATCCCTGCTCTCCCTGGACTGTTATTTCCCCTCATCACTCTGTTCTGGTTGTTCTTCCTGGACACCCTTTACCTGCACCATTTATGTGCACTTCAACCTCGTCCAAAAATACCTGTGCTATCCTAGGCCTTTCTCCAGGTCACTGTGAGCAAGAAGCAAGCAAGCAGACTGACTGACAAGGGTCAAATAAGAGGGTCACATTTTCCTTCCCCTCATCAGCTCTTGGGACTATTTACTAATTCTGAAAATTCGGAGAAATCCTTGCTTGCCGTGGGGCTGTGTCTAGCTCTCTGCTGGGTCCCCAGAATGCTTCCCATTCCCATGGCAGCTAAGGGAAGAGCAGTTCTCTTCTTTCCCAACCAGGAGTACCTGCCTACACCTCAGTCCAGCCTCCAGGCAAACACCCAGTGCCAACATGAGGAGCTGGGATTGCCACCTTTGCAAAACAGCTGATAAATGTGCAGAGCAGAAGGGAGCACAAAAAAAGACAATAAATTCCCTGTAAGTGGATGGTTCACATATTTGGAATGAACACCTGGAGAGATTGCTGACACCCCATCTATCCAGGCAGCTTCAGGCACTTCAGAGCAAGCAGCACAGATCCAGCTGGGAGATATCTGCTTTCCCAGCCTGGAAAGGTAACCCTGTCCCTGCCAGTCCTGTCCCCTCCAGCCTTATTTCCCTACATCCTGCCTCCTCCAGCCCTGTCCTTTCTAGACCTGTCCCCTCAGCCCTTAACTTTGCCCTTTAAAACCTATCTCTGATGTCTATTAGGTTTTCCCATTTAAATCCATAAAATGTGATGTTCAGGCACACACTGTCAGATGGGCTCATTTTACCTGGGCTGGAGGTGAAGGGAAGCCTGGTGAGAGATGGAGGATGAACAGTTGGGAACCAAAGTGTCCCCTTCACTTGCATGATGGGGTGAGGATGAGTTGGCATTACCAGCTTGTGCTCTATTGACTACTGGGGTTTAACATCCACCCCTGGGGAAAAGGGGGCTTGGCTGAGCCTGACCCACAGCCAGCAGCAGAAGACAGAGCTGAGAGCCCCTGCTGACCCAGGGAGCTCGTGTGGGCTGGCCCAGCCAGCTCCAGGCCCACAGCACTCCCATGGGACAGAGCATACACAGCCCTACTCTCTTGTGTCCTACCACTTGTGTTCACGTGGGCAAGGAGAAACTTCAACCTGTTTGTATATTCAGTTTGCTTCAAAAGTAATAGTGGATTTTATATTAATGTAAGACAACATCACTGTCACAGAACTGCTTTTTTTTTTCTTCCTGGCCTGGTTTTGACAGAGATTCCTGTGTTTCTATTGAATCTCTTCCCCATTTGTTTTACTACCAATTCATCCCATACTGATTTTCCATCAGCTGTGTCTCAGCTTTTTCTTTTACACAGTTCTTTAATAGCAAATAATTTCTTTAAGAGATAAACAAAACCATCATTGTCTGCAATTATTTGTTGCTATTTTTTTCCATATGTTATTCATCACTGATCCATGGGATAGTGGGTTGTTTTGTTTTCAAAACATGTCTATTGAGGTAAATTTAAAAGGAAATCAAACAACCTACTGGAGAAGAGTCTTGAAGGCAATGAAGGTTCCCAACCAGTGATGCTTCTTTCTTTGATAAGAAAAATTCATTGCTCCACCAATAAAATAGCTGTTGAGCACAAGTCTGGGGAAAGGCATTCCAGCAGTTACCTCACAATCTGGTAGGTCTGAGCCTTTGCTCTTCCAGCCATTTCCGTGTGTGCGTAATTAGCATTGATCCTGAAATATAAAGCAGTCCTTAAGAAGGATAATACCTGCTAACTAAATTGCATTGTTATGCACAAGTCTGTCACATGTGTCTTTCTCAAAGACAAACCTTAAGGCTTAATGTATGTTTGTATAAAGGCATCACACCTCCTCAAATAACTGAGGACAATATTGAGAGTGAAGCTGTTCCTACAAGACAACCCATTTTAGGTCCACCTTTGCTCCAATGCCTGGTGCAGAGCATGAACATGCTCATTGCAGGCACCAAGACATGGAGACAGGGCAGATGGTTTGGGTCAGGGCTCTAAGGAGTGGCACAGACAGAAAAGGGTGGGGCAGGTGAGTTCAGAGCCAGCCTCGAGTATCGATGTGCACAATGTTCCTTTGCAAGGAGCGTGGCTGCCTGTCTCTAAGGCACAGTCCACAGAGGTGAAGGACGCTCTTTCACATTTCCATTGAACTGCACACATTGAAGGGCCTTTCAAATCCATCCCAATTGTCAAAGGCATTTTCTTTCCAGATAACCCAAGCTAATATAATGCAGCAGCCTCAGGGTGAATGCCAGCTGGGAGCAGAGTCAGGTCAGTTTTGTTACTTCGGTTTGTGATTGTCCTCAGAAGTCCTTCATAAAATAATAGCACTGTACCTAAGGTAGCTTGTAGGTGACAATGAATGCTGATTCGTGAGGAAGGGTTTTCATGCTAAAGGGATGATATAGAAATCCTATCAGCAGGGAGGGTGCAAGAACATGTCATTACTCTGTCTCTGCAATCAGTGGGTTGAGTAGGGCTTGTTAGATATTGGCCCCTTCATTAGGGGTTAAAGCTATTCCCTACATACTAGTTTTTATCTTCCTTTTTCCAACGTGACCAACAGTGGCACATTCCTTGAGAGATCCCCTGCCTGATGTGACCAGCTTGGGGTGATGGCTTCCAGTTCACAGGCAGTGGGTCCATGAGCCCTGTGGCTACACTGACAGGGAGAGCAGGATTTCTGCAAAATCACGTGCAGGTAACACATGGGAAAGACAGTCAGTACCTTTGGCGTAAAGCACTGAATGATGTGGCCTGCTAATTAATTTTCTGTTTAATAGTAACAATGATAATTAATACTGGACCCATATTTATTATCTTTTCAGTATAACAGAAAGTACAATACAGAAATGTAAATTATGCTCATTTTATATATGGTGAAAGGGAAGCAGAGATGGGTGTAATGCCTTCTTCCATGTCACACTTCAGTTTACTCTCAGATCTGGAAACAAAATCTGTTTTCCAAGCCTTAGTCCAGCCTGGAGATGCCAAGTCCCCTGATAGGGTTTTCTGAGTGCCTATGACTGCTTCAATGACTTTCCAATTGTAGCACTTCCAGAAACTGAAGGAAACCACTTCTGGGCCAGGGTTAACACACTTCAGTTGAAGGTCACGCTGAAAATCAGCTCCTTGATAAGAATTTTCTCCAGGGGGGATGGTAGAGTGTCTCATGGCAGTGAACAGAGCAAGCCCTGCTCTCTGGATGATTTGCAGGCCCCCCAAGGACATGTTTTCTATTCTGAAATGAATTTCAGGTCTTTTCCTTTACTCATGTATGCCCTATGCCACTGCCCAAACACAAACCACCACATGCTTTTGTTTTATTTCATGTTCCCTTACACTGTGGTAGCTTTGATACCCCCTACTCTAACCACCCATTTTATTTCAAGATCCACTTTGGTTTTGAGGCCCCTTCACTCTTTGCCTGGCTTTTTTGTTTGAATTTGCTGTATATCCTCAGATGTGTGTTCTGCAACACCTCTCCAGTCAGCATTTATGTCCATCCTGAGGCCATCAGAGGGGGCCTTTATGGAACTGCTCTTCTCTGTCCACTTGTACAACCCAAGACACTTGTCAAAGGTTGTCTGACACCTTTTGCACCATCTCTGTAGCACTCAACATCACTGTCCCTGACATGGGCATTATGGGTTTTGTTGAGTTTGTGTAATGATGACAAGACCACTGGGAACCCTCTTGCCCTGGAGGGAATGAAGGATGATTAATGGTAAAGGTATATTTGTGTATTTTTTCAAACTGAGATTTCCTGTATTTCTCAGGTTTGATTAGCTGAATTATTTTATAGAGGAAAAAAACCACCCAATTTTCATTTCAGTGAAATAACACTTCCATCCTCTATATCAATGAGTGAGTTCTCTCTTATCTTTTTGCCAGAACCAAAATTTTTGCAAAATCTCTTTCAGACAAGGCTGTAATCCTGAAATACAACAAGTTTAAGCAATCATTTTGTAGCTGGATAGTCCTTGATTCCCCTTGTATATCTAAGTAGAAAGGAGAGCTGAAGAACAGCTGGAAGAAAGTGGAGTAATTTCTGTATTAGCTATTAGCAGGTCAGAGATTTTTCCTATGGAAACTTGCCCATTTAAACAGAAAACTGAGAGCACAGAGTTTTTTCCTACATCTTCCACTGAGAGTAAGGTGAAATGTAGGCATTAGTGCTAAATGGTTTTCAATTTTTGTAATGGCTTAACAAAAATAGCTTTTCCTACTCCAAGTCAGTACACTTGACAGCTGTTAAATACCACTCTTGCCAAAACAGGCCCTTGTCACTTCAGTCCTTATCCAGGTAAAACTCCCAGTTCCCAGCTGAATCATGAATTCCATGCTGCAAGGGAGCCATTGCATGGCTCTCAGTGGTTCCTGCATATGGGCAGGCAGAGAGGCCTCTGCAGGGTGACACAGTTGTGAGGAAATCAGGGGAGGCAGGATGGTGTGGGGTTGGCAGCACATTTTGCATGACTGAGCATCTGACCCACCTTCGAGCCCTCCAGCCTTTGGCACCATCCAGTGTCCACCCAAAGGAGGACATGCAGCAGGGGAAATGGCTCCTGGTCCCACAGGATCGGCTTCCTGACATGGAGACCAGGGGCCTGCCAGCTCTCCCTGGCACAGGTTAACCATGGTGGCACCGGGTGAACTGAATTGACCTCCTCACACCCCGGCAAGGGGCACAAACCAGGGTACCATCATCAGCTGTTGCTGCTGCTCCCTCCCATTGCCACCAGAAGGACTTGGACACCAGCAGAGCTGTGGCATCTCTGGAGAGAGGAGCCCTAAGGGCAGCTGCAGTCCACTGCTATCCTTCAGCTATTGAGTAACAATGCCTAAGCACACATTATTTTTAGGGGAGTGTCTGTCATCTCGCAGATGTTGTCTCCTCAGAGTGGGAAGAAGTCCCATCAAGCACACTAGAAAGATCCTTTTAGTATGTCCTGCATTTCTGGGGTTGCTGCAGCCCCTTTCAGGTGTCACAGAGGAGCAGGTGACCCTCACTCTGTGGCACCAGGCCTCTTTCCAAAACCACCTCTCCATGGGGTGAGATTGCCAGCCTGACTGGATGGAGCTATCTCCAGAAGCCCTACAAACAGCACATATGTGTAATTTGCCCATTACACCAACAGCAAAAGAAAATGTTGCTTGCTTTCTGCTCCATTTTTCCCTGGTGCCCACCCTGTTATTTTGTTCTTTTTCCCCACAGTTGTCATTTAAGCAATTTCCCATCTCACACTGAAGTCATTTTAAGATGGCTTCCTCCTGTTTAAATTAGAAGGAGAAAAAAGGAAAAGAAAATATTTCTTGCTTGGCTTTGCTGTCAGTCCTCCCATACGAACAAGTAGTAACTATGTTCATTGGAGATAAGTCCCTTCACCATTCTGGCAGGAGTACCTTGCCTATGAAGGTACTGTCACACTGCAAATCTGAAATACACAATTGCAAGGCACTCCCATGATTGCAACTGCCGGGCCACAAATACCTAGCTGCTGTTCTTTCACCAAAATTGTAGTGGTTATAAGCTTTCAAACACAGTATTTTCATTATATTGATATTTTCCAATACTATGTTGAAATACATGGGCAGCTAAAAAAGCTGACCTTTATAAGAGGAACTATATTTTTCAAAACTATGAATACTATTCTGAAAGATCAATAAATAAAATGTTGCAGGAAATACTTCTGTTCACCAGTACAGAATAACCATCAAAACAAACAGCCACCCTGCAGTACAGCTGAGCAGCAGGCACCAGCCAGGACACACTCCCCAGGGGCTGGGATCCAGAGGAAGGGATGCTCCTGAAGAGCCTAACACCTTTTTGTTCATCAGATGTGACCAGTGGGACCACTTGTTTTTTGGCCCTCTTCCTCTGGCTGATCAGTCTGGCCACACCTGCTTCTAAACTGGCTAAAATTGGGTACAATTTCTGGGGCTTTTTTTTTTTTTTTTTTTAATAACCCTGCTAATGGAGTTCTCTAGGAGATGGGAGAGTGGAAGAATTTACATGAATAATATTCCAAATATACAGGAGAGAGTAAGAACAGCTTTACTGCTCTTGCTGGGGTAGCCCAGCTCAGCCAGGGCTACAGGCACAGCCCCCACCATGACCTTGAACCAGGTGTTTCCTCTGCTCTCATCAGCTCCTCACCTGCTGAATGCTCAGGACATGTTTGGGAAACGCTCAGAAGGTGGGGAAATGAACACCACTAATGAGTGGAGGTTGAAAAAGGACATCTCACTTCCCAGTTCTGGCTCTCAGGGCATTTCCCCAGCCCTTCCTCCCTCCAGGGAGCTCTGGGAGCAGCGGGAGGAGCTCGGGGCCATGAGGCCATGGCTGGATTTAAGCTGCTTGGCCAGAAAGAGGCACAGTGAAGGTGCTGCATCCCAGTGCATGAGAGCAGCTGTCTCCATCCATAGCTTCAAGCACTACCACAGCAACTAATTGGTGTTGTTTATTAGTGCTGCATTACCCTAGCTGGGCATGCTGCAGATTGCAGCTGCTTTGGCCCTCCCTGTGGCCCCAGGAAAAGCCCTGGAAGCAAATTGCCTCGCAGCATGCCCTGAGGGTCAGCTAATCCTGCCCCTGCAGGACCAGAACAGATGGCTGAGCTTCAGATAAGGATAAAAATGCAAAAAATCATCTGTTCAAGGAAATTATTAAGGGTTTTCATCTTCTCTGCAGTGAGATACTCCTTGCTGTCTGGTGAGACCAGTCTTGCTGTGGATGCTGGAGCTGTAGAAGCTGAGAGTGATGCAGCAAAGTCCCCTCTCCAGTGCAGCCTGAGTGGGAGCTGGTGGTGTGAGCCCTTCATGCACCTTCCTGAGCCCGTCCCTGCCTGCAGCACAGACTGCCCAGCATGGCCAGCAGCTCACGGGGTGGCCTTGCCTTCACACCAGGAGGCTGGGAGCCCAGCAGGCACCACTCAACACAGATACACAGCAGTGAGCCTGATGAGAAACACTCCATGCCACCAGTGCACCATGAGCACCAGACTGCTCCAAAGATTAATGGCAACATCTGCTTATACCACATCTACTGCCAGCTCTTCTCTACAGTGACCACCAGCCGAGCCTGCAGAAGAAAATGCTCAGGAGAAATTAAAGAGCAATTTGGTTTTTTCTGACTGAAATGGGATAAAAGAGGATCCACCATACATACTCCTGGTGAGAGGATGGGATTTTGGCTTTGTGTGAGGCAGGACTGACTTTGAGGAGACACCTCCACTTGGTAGTTGGGTGAGTGTAACCTCACTGTCCCTCCTGGGTAACTTGTGCTTCCTCACACATTATGTCCACTGCCCTCACCGAGTGGGCTCCTGCCAAGTGCTCAGCAGTGCCCTTGCTGCACACCTTCACTCCTGGTGCAGCCTCTCCCCTGTGCCTGTGCCTGCCCCTCCCAGCACAGCCAGTCCTGCAGCAGCCTGCCATCCTAGCCCGATGCTGACTTGTGACTGATACATGGTGTTAATTGTAGTGCACAGAAGTGCACGTGGCCTGTGGCTTAGAGAGCTTCCTAACAGGCCCACAAAGGTCTCACAAGTGAGAGAGCACCTCACAAGCAATGGTAAGCTGAGGGGGGAGCTCTTTACTTTGCCTCCTGGATTTTGATCCCCTCAATTTCATATGTTTGAGCTTTTCTCCTCAAACAAGAGAGCTACTAATATTTTCCTTAAATAAACTTTCACATAAGGCATTTTCACATAATCAGATTATTCCAGGAGCTGGAGTATTAGAGGAAAGCCAGAGCTTGTTACATGAGGTGCAAACACAGAATTCCCCGAGCATCAGGGTGCTGTCACTTGGATAGACAGGAGGCACATTTTTGCAGGGGGAGGATTATCCTTCATTTTTAAGATTCACTTTTTGATCACTTTTAGCCTCCTGAACATTTAGCAGCCCCTCCCAAATTTTTTATCTGAGCCTTAAGGGACCGGTGGTGGGAGAGCAGTGAAGGAGGAGGACAACACACCATGACAGCTCAAGACTGCAGCAGATGGAGAAGAGAAGCTGTGAAAAGAGTAGGGTCACTGAAAGGACAATGCTTGGATCCTGGCTGTGGCAAGGATTCTCTGTAGTTTAATGCTAAATTCAAAGAACTTGGATCTGCCAGTGGTTTTGAGCAGGTATTGGTAAGATCACCAGCATCAGCCATATCACCCTCATCATTCTGCTGTGAATTTCTGAGGTAGCAGAGTCAGATGAATCAGGCACAGGTCAAGAGTTGTTCTTTGAGTCACCATTCTGACAATGACATACAGTGTGTCTTAAAGACAGCAATTTAAAACCTCCCAGGTTTCTGTTCCTTTAACTGTAAAATGGAGCAAACAAAGTATTTCAGTTAAAAAACCTGAAACTCAAGTTCGGCTGGCATATTGTAAAGCAGTGCTATGATTAATCTCATATCTGTGGATGTGTAAGAAATGAAACTAAAAAGGAGCTCTGATCTTTAGTTTCCTAAGTTCAGAAATGATTTTATCTTCAGATTCATGCAGGCAACACTGTGTTTCTTTTCCTTAAGAGGCATGAAGGGGCAGTAAAATGTAAATAGCGACTATGAGTGTCTAATTAATGCAATTCCTTCTCTGCCATTTTGCTCATCAGTTGAGTCTAAATGGGAGGAGAAGGAGCAGGTTTGCTTTCAGGCAGCCTGGTTTCCATGGGACTTGGAGTTATCGATGAATTTACATCAGCACCACCAAAGCTGATGTGGACTGGCTATGGTCACATTTATGGCACTGCCTGCATTGGCTAAAAATGCACAGTTTTGCTGTCTGAATATTCCAAAGCTGGTTCTGGTTCATAGTGGAGGCTCCTCTTGGATTAATTTACTTGTGAAAGCTATGCCAGCCTGCAGTGCATGAACAGTGTGTCAGTGCAGGGAATGGTGGGGCCTAGATCTGGTTGGATATTTTCCAGCTGAATGTTTTCTTCCATTTGAAGATACCAGTCGGCCAAAATGGGAATGTTCTTCAGGAATGTGTTGATTTTGACAGATTGCAGCATCCAGAGGAGTAAAAACCCTGTCATGGGGGTTCTTGCTACAAAGCCCCTCTGCACCAAAGTACCTTAGAACTCCACAGCAGCCCACCTTCAGGGCTGAAAACAGGATCTGGTTTTGCCTAAGGGTCCCATCCCCACTTTCCTCCAAGCAACCTTCCTAGGGAAGCTCGACTTCTGCAGGCAAACCAGGCAGGCATCTCTGCTTCCACACAAGAGAGCTTTCCTAAGCTTTTTCAAATCTTACATGTTTTCCCACAGTGAAGTTTGTTTTTCTGGTCTGCCCCAAAAACAAATCTTTAAAAAACCTGTTTATAAGTCATTCTGGAATACCAGCACACACAGATGCATGGGAATCATCAATGGCTAACTGCTTTGCTTCTGAGAATTCATAACAAATTCGACCATACCTCCTTCAAAGGAAGACAAATAAAATGGAAAAGAGAAAATATAATGAGACCGAGGAGACAAATCTGAACAATACTGGAAAATGTTGTGTGGGCCTGAATTTTGGCAGTACATGTCCTTGCCTTCCTCTCCTTGGACATCCTGGGGCTAGGGCTCACTCACATCTGGACAGGGGAAACACCAAGCAGAAGTGGGGAACAGCAGCCTGGCTTTGTGCCTGGAGAGCCAGTGGTGCTGTGAGAAGAAAGTGCCTGTGATAGCTCACTCCTCTCCTGTTGTGGCTGAGGACAGGGTGCAGTGAGTTTTTCGCCCCATCTGCAAAGAGGGATCAGGATGCTGGCTAAGGCTGCTGATGACCCTGCTGTGACAACGTCACATCTTCTGGAGCCTGGCCTAGTTCATCCCATTTGAGCTGCCAAGTAGTTCTCAGATGGTAAGAGCTTCAAACTGCTTCTGTCTTAAACTAATTTGAAGAGATTTGCTAAAACCAAAAGACGTTGTATCCAGGCTAGTCCCTGCATACAGCCCAGAACAGCCTGACAAGGCTTTTTTGTAGAGAACTGAAATGCACTGCAAAGGGGATGGTAAGGAATGAAATCCACACAGATTGTTACTTACCCATAGATGCTCCTGAGTTTGAAGCTGAGTTTTTTAAACTGTAACACACAAAATGAAGAAATTTGCTCCTTGGTTTTGCTCAGGTAAATGTTCATACTTCTGTCTTCATAGACACTTCCATGTGGTGGGAAATGTCATTGTGCAGGACCCTCCCTATGTCTGGAATGGCGATTTGGCACCGGACTGGGATTGCCGTGGCGCGAGGGGGCAAGCACAGGAGTGCAGCTCTGTGCAGTGTGAAGACATGGACCACGGATGCAGTTATCAATCTTTTTGGGATGCTTTCTTCATACTGAATGGACCAGTTTGAAGTATGGGTGCCCAGATTAAGACTTGTAGCCTTCTGTGCATTTCTGGCTTGCTGCGGGCAGGGGAAAGCAGAGCAGACCATGACACAGGGCTGAGCCTGATTCCATCAGCAGCTGCCTTGTGACGAGCTCCCTGGCAGGCAGTGCCAGCACATCCACAGCACAGCCTCAGAGCAGGGTTTGGCCCATAAAGTGCCAAATGTCCTGCTTTAGAAGAAGCTACTGGCATTTACAGCCTTCTGCAATGCACTCAAGATTTCAAAAATACCAGCCTGCCAGGCCTGCAAGTTGTGTCTCTGAAGGATGGAGCTGGGAACTCATCTGCGAGCCGCTGCATTATTCTCCTTTTTACCTTGCTTTCTTGTAAATTTTGTTGGGAATGGTTACTATGAGTTTTTTGGTCTTAGTGCACATCTGAGTCTGATTATCAGAACTTCACCAAAAAGTTCTTTGCCTTATTTTTCTCCTTTGCCTCTAGGCACTTGTGCACTGCCAGTCAGTGCACATCCTCAGTGTGAGGCTTGACTTTCTAGAATGCAATCAGGAAGGAATGAGTTTTGGTCTGCTAGGGGCACTGCATAATTTGAGTACAATGACCTTTGCACCTTAGGTTGTGAGTAAGTTTCCACAGCTCAAAGTAGCAGTTCCAGCACCTGAGAAATCCTGTGCTAAACATGAGCTTTAGGAAAAAAAAAACAATTGCTATGGCCATAAAATTGAGGAAAGTCCAGTTTGTTCTGACCTTAAGTGCAGTTTCTCTCTACTTCTTGGGAACTCCTGGTGTTTTCCTCCTTCTGATGCTTACCCTAGAGAAAGCATGCTCATCCTTATTCAACTTCATTATTAAAAACCCAAAGAAGATTTACACTGCCTCTTGCAAAAAATGTGCCTTCTAATTCTCCAAGTGTACACAGCAGAAATAGGTCCCAAACACTCAGGATCTTACAAGAGAAAACTGATTAAAGTGCATCAACGAGGAATCTAACATGATTTTTTCCCCCTTTGCAGTGTTCTTCCTCTGTGCAGTTTACTTTTTAAAGTACAATTCCTGTTGCCAACAGTGTGTACTTGTGTAACAGGGGCAGACAGATGTGTGCCAGAGGTTTGTGCCCTGCCAGGAAAGACAGGTTAGGACACCTTACATGAGGGAGGTCTCACCACCTGCCTTCGTGGTTGGAACAGAAAAGCCAGACAAAGGGCTGCAAGGAAAGATGGTTTATTTCAGTATATGGACGGGAATGGAGACAGAGAGGTGTGGAGATAAAATTTCCTAAGAACTTGGGGTTGCCGAGTGCAGGCAGGTTTTCAGAAGAGCTGAGCTTCCATTAGTAAGTAAAATAATGGGCTAATTTATCCAAACAACTCTGGACAAGGGGAAATGGGATATTTTGGGGATCTTGCCTCATAAAGTTACTATAATGACTTGGCTTTAGTGCTGAGTGTATGAAAATCCATCAAAGGTTGTTTGCCAAAAGCGATGTATGGAGTCTGTGATACTTCTGGGGATCAAGTCCTCATATCTGAAACAAAGTACATTATTCAGGCCTCTTACTTGTTTGGGAAGGACAAGATTTAGCTTTGGCTTAGCTGTCTTGCTTTAGAACAAGAAAAAAGCAAAAGGTGCTGAAAGCAGATTGTGCAGATCCTCTGTGATCTTTTGATACTTCCCAGGGTGAGCTCTGCGACCAGGTTGGATGGGGCTCTGAGCAACCTGGGCTAGTGATGGGTGTCACTGCCCACTGCAAGGGGTTTGGGTCTAGATGATTTTGTGGCTTCCAGCCCAAGGCAATCTATGGTTCTATGATTCTCTCTAAGAGGAGATGTTGTCAGGGCTGATACGACCACTACAAGGTAGAGACAGCCCCACCTCACCCTACCCACCCTGGACAGTGCAAAGGGCTTCAGGGCTCAGTACAGTTTTAGAATTTCCATGTACATTTCATAATTTTTGAGCAAATTCCTTGGAGCTTCTAGGTGAGAAGAAGGCTTGGAAAATGCGTGTGAGCAGGTCAGTGAAGCATCTTATCTCAAGTCTTGTAATATGTAACTTTTTTGTGGAAAACAAACGCAAAGCTTGAGCACTGCTCTGCAGACAGTGCAAGGCGTAAGCACTGGGATGGTGCCACATTTCTGCCTTTTTATTCAGAAATATCTCTGGTTCAGCATTTCCTTCAGAGAGGCTTTCACACTGCATCCTGGACAGCTGCTTGGCTAGTTGTAACAGAAGTAATTGCAGGTAAGTAGCTGAAGGCAAGGCACACAAACAGAGGATTTCTTAAAGATGTAGGCTGCAGTTCTGGATACACTAAAAAGAGACTTTTTCCCCTCCCTGCCACAAGAACACATCCTGCCTTGCTGAAATGATCACGACTTGTCACATGAAAATAGCCAAGGAACCACTGAGGCCATGGGACAGGACTCCAGTTTCTGTCAGACCCACCCTTGTTTTCATTAATTAACAGCAATTACTCCTTTTCCCAGAGGAGCAGCCATCAGGCCAGACCCAATCCCCTACAGGTGGCTGGTTTTGCAATTTGCTTTCATGGTATGGAGTGAAAAACCAAAATGACCACCAGACACGGGCTGTGTGATGGCATCTTCCCATTAACATGGCTTATTTTGCTGTCTGTGTTATTGGAGCCTGGCAGAGGTTCCTGGGCTCCTGCAATCAGGGGTGTGAGAGAAACAAGAAAACCAGTTATTACCTAACAAGAACCATCACACCTTTCTCTGAATACCAGTATTTTCTTAAGCTTAGGACAGAGTTCTGCTGTTTTCCTCATTAGCCTCTATTTTCAGGACCTCTGAAACCCCATGTTCCTTTCCTCTCAGCCTATGTTTTCTCCATTTTCTCTACAATGTGCCCTGACACCTCCATCTGAACGAGGACCTCTGACCTCTGTTATTTGCTTCTGTCTCATTGAATGCACCAGCTAAACCAGGGACTTCATCCTGACATCTTGTAGCTGGACCCCAGCACGGAGCTGTAGGGACACAGCTGCCTCACCATGGTCTGCACCACAGGCTTCAGGAGAATCTGCTCCAGCTCCTGCAGCACCTCTTCCCCCTCCTTCTTCACTGCCCCTGGTGTCTGCAGAGTTGCTCCTCTCACATACTCTCTCACTCCTCTCTCCCCTGTTATTCCAGGCAGTTTTTCCCCTTCATAAATGATGTTATCCCAGAGGTGCTACCTGTTGTCACTGATGGGTCCATGGCCAGTGGCAGATCTGTCTTGGAGTAATGTAACCCTTTGCTCCTTTGCAGGGTTCTGCAGTTCTCTGTGGCCCAGCACTGCAGGGTGGGCAGAGCCTGCACCATTACAGGTAGTTTATGAGATACTTGGGGGTTTGTCCAATACTCACATCCTAACACTCAGCACAGCTTCAGAGGTTTCTACCTTGTGAAATGAAGTTGATTGTTGAAGCAGGGCTAAGCTGGGAAACTTAAACCTTCCTCCACACATATTCACATATTGATTTGAAGTTGTTCATCATGCCAGAGCCATGGCAAAACCTGCAGGGCCTGGCTGTGGGGCTCAGCCCACACCAGCAGGTCCCTGCCCTTCCACAGCACACCTGGACCTCCTGGGGCCAGGCTGGGGGGGAATCTGGACCTGCCACCTCCCCGTGGGTGCCTGGGGCTGTGTGCCATGAGCTGTCTCCCACATAACCCTGAGTGAGGGTCAGAGTTGAATGCCATTAACTGGGAGATGCTTCTTGATGGGTTGGGAGCAACTTCCTCATGGTAGGGGTAACACCTTCTGGGTTTGGAAAGGGGAAGCAATGCCCACGTAGGGTCAATGGCTGCCAGAGCCCCCAGTGCCAGTCAACAGGGCCTGGAAGCCACCCTTTTCCCCTTGGGCTTGTCACAAAGGTGACAACTTCATTTGTCACACTTCATTTGAGGGGAAGCTCTTTGGTGGAATTGCCTGGATTAACCTGCAATTAACTGTAAATTTGTTCCATTTTAGCTTGTCACATCATTTGGTGTTCTATGTTCACTGATGGTCATGACTGGTGTGATTTTAGAAATAGAACAGAACAGAAGCAAGTGCTGTGATCTAGAAAGAAAATAATTCAGATGCATGAAGTTAAATTCACTTTTTTCCCCGTTTTTTTCTTTCTTTTTAGTTTTGACAACTATCAGAGTTTTGTGTCTTATTGTGCTTGATATGATGAGGGGCTGGTTCAGGGCCTCAGTTCATGGAATACTTTGACTAAAGAAAACATTTGCTTTCTTTTACAACAGAAGTACCAGATGTCAAAACTGTAGAGCAGAACTGTGAAATTGGGTTCTGTTACCATTCCCAGTGGGCTCCTTTTCCCAAAAGCTTATGTTTTCTAGATCAAACACAAAGTTTTGTGTGAATCCTAATGGAAGATCTTTTAACTGTGTGAACTGGCAATATCACTTCTAGAAGTAGTTTCCCAATTCAAAAGAAATGGAAACTTTTTACTTCCAGTTTTCAGTTCACTATATAAAAAAGGGAGAAAACATGCAAAATAGATGAGCAATTACTCAAGTTCCTTTAACATGTAATTCCCCATCAACAATATCCATTACAAATTTTTCATCCCATTCTCTCAGGAGTAGCCAATGTAAGAGTTCTCGATGCTGCAAAATTGTACTTCATTGTACAGTTCCTTGTGCTTCACATTTCCTTTCGTTTGTCGCTCAATTCACTCAACTGCTGACTGAAGCGCAAAATTGAATCCCTAAATAGGTCTAGCTCAGGCTGTGTTTTATTCTGCAGGCTTTAATGGGAGGCAGGTGAGCACTGCAGCTTCCAGACCTCAGCCAGTGTGATTACAGTGCAGAAATATCCAGCGTTGCATGAGGCTCCTCTCACAGGCCAGGAATGACTTGTTGCTGTTTACGCTTGGAAAAACAGCCATTCCAGCTTGGAACCATAATGAAGAGAGAAAGGGAATGAACTGTGGAGCTGCCTTTGTTTTGGAGGCAGTGTGTTCCTGGTCTGTACTGCAGCGGGATACATCAGGCAGGGAGCAGGTCTGAGCTGCCTCAGGGTACAGGGGAAAAATAAAAAACTTCATCAATAGGCAGGTGTTTGAATTCCAAATGCTGGATGCTGTGTCAGAGTCTAACTAGCAAAGGTTTCAGACTGAAATATTGGAAGTCTTTTGCAAAATAATGTGAACTTGAAGGAACTGGTGGTGAATTTTTGTTCAGCTTGTTGACTTGTCTAAGACAACAAAGGAAACAGACACTAAACCCATCCCTCTGTTAGTACTTTTGTCCACATCTCAAAGGAACAGGAGTTGTGTGGAATGCTGAACTGTCTTGCCTTGACATTTCAGAAATGAAACCCTAAATTTCCTCTATGTTTGTTTTTAAAGTGCTGTTTCTTTGTGAATTGAGCACAGGCTGACCTAAGAGATAAGCTAGAAAAACCAAACCATGCATTAGGATCAAAAGCTTTCACTTAATTCAAAATTATTTTTGCTTTCCCTCCTCCCAGTTTTGTGGTTTTAGCTTCTCTGGAAAAATGGACTCTTTTCAGGTCAACCTGCAGAGCAAAGTCTGCTGGCCTCTCTTCCTCCTGCTGTTTCCTATTGAAGCAGCTAAATAAAAATGAAAAATATACCCATCTGCAGCGCAGAAACTTTCTTTGTACACACAAAATCCCCCATCCAGGTGCACCAGGGACCACAAGAGAAGTCCTCTCTGGCAGACTGCACTGTTTTGGTGCAGCTGACTGGTCCCTGACATAACAGTATCTGCAAACTGAGAGACCTGGGCTCTTCTCGCTGAAGCTTCCTCCCTGTCCCTGCCCTGTGAGCATTTCTCATGCCTGCTTTCCTTGTGGGGTCCCATGCAAGGGTGAGGTAGAGCCTGTAGGTGGAGAACATCAGTGGAATTGATGTTATGACAATTACAGCCAAGGAAATCCAGCTCAGGTAGAGTGAGCTGCTCGAGTGGTGGAAGGAGAAGTTGGTTCATGATCCAGAGATAAGCTAATGGGAGGTTTGGGGACATTTTGTGTCTAGCTCAGGTGCACATCTCTGCCTGTGGCACAGATGCTTGGGATCTGTTCTGGTTTCAGCTGGGATAGAGTTAGTTTTCTTCCTAATAGAGGGTACAATGCCATGTTTTGGATTTAGTATGAGAATAATGTAGAGCACACGCTGATGTTAGAGTAGTTGCTGAGCAGGGCTTGCACTAAGTCAAGGATTTTTGGTTTCTCATGGGGGAACCATGGCTGGGACAGCTGACCCAAACTGGCCAAAGGCACGTTCCATACCATAGGATGTCATGCTCGGTATATAAACTGCAGAGAGCTGGCTGGCAGGGGTCAGTCACCAGCAGGTGGTGAGCAATTGTATTGGGCATTTTTCCTATTATTGCTATTTCTTAAAAGAAAAAATTATTTCAGTTATTAGACTGGCCTTACCTCAACTCACAGATTTTGCCCTTTTCTGCTTCTTCTCTCCATCCCACTGGGGAGGCTGCGGGGAGGGAATGAACAGTTGCTTAGTACTTAGTTGTTAGTTGGGGCTAAACCACAAGAAGTCACCTATTTTCCCCACAAAATCCCAAGCTAAGGCAAGCCAGGTTGAGCCATGAATCAGGGAAAGCTCAGAGAGCTCAGTCTAAACTCTGAGAAGCAGGCTGGCATCTCTGGAGATGCCTCAGTCCACTTGGGGAACCTGCAGGCTGAAGAGGGTGGCAGGCTGTGAAGCAGTGCTGGTTGGTAAAGACACCAGACCCCTACAGAAAGAGCTCTCTCAGCCGTGTCTGCGGGACCCAACAAGCCGAGTCCCCACGATGCCAGCCAGCACCCATGAGCTGGGCTGCTGAGGGACAGGAGCCAGCCAGGCTGCTGCTGGATGCTCTGCTGCCTTCCTGCTGCACAGCACGGGCCCTGATCCTCCCCATCCTCCCGATCCCACCAGCCAGGCCGGGAGGTCTGCCCGCGTTTTTCAGAAAGGATGATTACATCTGCAAAGCACCCGGCAGCGCTTTGGGATGAAGAGCGTTATGTAAGTGTAAGATAATGTTATTTATAGAGCCAGGTTTTATCCAAAATGGAATTAAACTTGTGTTCCTGAAGCCTCTGCTGTCAAAGACAAATTGGAATTTTTCCACTAGCCTCTAGTGCTTTGCATTCAAATTGTTTTTCTCAGTTCATCCCAAAGTTCAAGATGTGTTTTATTTACAAATTGTACAACTCAGAAAGTGAGAAAATCTCTTTTCCATCCGCTGTGAGGTGACCATGTAAGCCTGGGCAGTGGCCATGGAAGCCTGGGCCACAGCTGAGCTTTGCAATCACATCAGCTGTGACATTGAAGTACCATAAACCAGGAAAGGAAGGCAGACTTTGAGCTGGGTTAAACAACAAAACCACAAACAATTGTCCTAGGCACAATATTTTGCCTGCATTTAACACTCTCTGTAGCAATCCATGAGCTGCAGGAGGGTATCCAGCTTATATCCCTGCTGGAGGTGGCACTAGTTCAGTGGGTTAATGTTTGTGCTCCTGCAGAACTATAGACCCTGTGACCTTTTAAAATCATGCATTATTAACTTAGAGAGCTTTACTTGCTCTTTTGAAGTATTAGATTCAAATCCCTCATATCTGTACTTTTTACAAGCCATGAAAATGCAAATTTCTGGGATGCCTGCTGAAATCTGTGCTAACAGGTGTTAGGAATAATGTTTTATAGATATAGCACCTTGCATAGGTTAGTTTGTGGAGTTCATCTGTGCCCCTCACTTGTCATAGTATCTAGCATGAAATTCCACACATGCCTTTTATTTAGGAAAGAACACAAAAGTATGTTATCTTATTCCTCTGGAATTTTCCACAGTTATTTAGCGTGTTAGTTTAAGCATAATTGGTTAGTGGGCTCTTGAAATCTATATCTTAGCTGTACTTATTTACATCAGGCTAAAAGTAGTTCATTTCAGTTGAGGTAAATGTGAAGCATTAGATTGCAAACGTACCTAATCCATCTCTCCTCCCCCATGACTAGAAATCCTGTGGTTAAAATAACACAGCCTCTATTCAGAGCACAAACTTAGAGCTGTGAGCAGGAGCAGGCTTGGGATTTAAACAACTCTCAGCAGATGAGTCTGTTCAAGGGTCTTTCTCGGGTTTGTTTTTCATCCTACTTTTGATCCATGAGAGGAAGCCAGGCTCTCTCCCCTGGGCAAGCAAGGTAAAGATTTTCTGCGTTCTGTATACGGTTGCATGTGCTTGTAAAGGAGCTTATAAACATGATTGCAAAAAGGCTGTTGCAAAAGCAATTGTAAAAATGTTGCTATTATAGAGCAAGAAGTGTTTGGCAAATAGCTTCACGATCTTGAAATGTTAGTTTGGTCTTCATATTTCCACATGACAGTGAAATGATAAAATGATAAATCTTGCACAGAGAAGCAAGGAGCACTGATTCTCCATCACACATCAGAGAAGCTGAGCATGTAGGAAATAGCAAACCCGGGTGCTACTGCGATCCAGCCAGACTAAAGCAGAACTGGCATTTTGCTAACTGCCAGGTACAGTCCCTCCTGGGTTTGTCCAGCTGCTGTAATCCCATTTGGAAGGCTGAGGCTGTGCCGGAGGATGGCACTGAGTCTGTTTACAGAGTGTATGCTAATGCTGCTCCAGCGTGACTCTTACAGGAACGGTGGAACCGTGCTTTCAGGAATGTTTGGATGCGGCGTGCCAGATAATTACTGCCTATATTTGCTCTTACTGCTTTCCAAGTCACAGGGGATGCAGAAAAGCATCATCTTTCCTTGAATCCTTATTTTATTTGAAATCCAGGAAACAAGCGTGATGTCTGTGCTAATGCCCGTGGAACTGTACTCCCAGTGCCAGAGCCTGTTAACTCTCCCAGCCCTGTGTTGTTTTTCACAGAGGATCCTGAGTACCACATCAGCCCTCCTGCACCACGCTGTTCAAATGCAGAGGGTGGCATTGCTGGGGAATATGGAAACACCGTTACTCACATTTTTGCTTAATTTAAAGAAAAAGTTGCCCCACCCTGCCCCAAGGCATGGGACAGTATGGTTGTGTTGTGGGGGCACTTCTTCCATCGGGGTAGCACGAACAAATGCTGCTCCAGGTGCTACATTTCCAGTGCTGGAGAAAGCCTTGTTTTGCACAGAGAGATGCTCACTTTCCTTTTCTTCAGCTTTCCACTCCTTTTTCCCTTCCCTGAGCAAGACAGGCTGGTTTCACATTGTCCTGTGTGCAGTCACTGGCCTCCCCCATGCCCACTGTCCCACAGCCATGTCACTGCCCACGGCAGCATCCTCTCCACTCCGGCTCGGCCAGAGGAAGGAGGAGGACCCTGCACGCCAGGTCCCCTCAGCACAGAGCTGCGTGCTGTGGGGAAGCTTTGTGACTGGAAAAGGTGTCCTCATCCCTTGAGCCAACAGTGCTGCTTTGTCCTGGGGGAGAAGTGTGGCTTTATCACTCGGGTGCCCGGCACAGGGAGGGACAAGCAGGGCTATAAGTAAGGAATACAAACACACCGCTTTTCCTGATTCTCTGAGCACACCACGGCAGAGAGGCAGCTCAGAGGAGAGAGAACATGTGCAAAACAAAGAAATGCGGTCAGGCAGGAACTATAAAATTCCAATATAGAAAGTGGAACTGATGTCATTTTAACGTCCTAAGCAGTGCCAAGAATTCTAAGCTCTGTATCAAGATTCAGTGCAAAACCCCCACAAACTCACAACTTGTTCTTGTGGAAAAATTAACTTTTATGGAAAATATGCATGGGAACATGCCAGAGGAGTGTGTTGTTTTATTTCTTTTATTAATTTTGAATACATTAGTTCAGAGAGCAATCCCATTTTAGCATCAGCTGCCTCTATCCAAGAAGCTGAAGCTCATATACACAGCTCACAAATACTGGAGGCGAGGGAGCTGTGTTTTTCTGTATGATCAGTTGTGAGATAAAGAGCTGTTCGAGTAGGAAGGGGTGTGGGAAGGCTCAGTGGGATGACTGACTTAAAGCTTTTTTCCTGGTGACATCTCTGAATCATGATCAGATGTACCTGAATGAAGCAGCATCCTCAGCTGTTATAATTCTGAGTGTGTCAGAGGCGGGATTGTGTGCAGCTCTGGTGATAAAGGTTACTCATCTCTGTCCTGCTGTAGGACCGCCTTCGCTGCTGCTTGTAACTTTGTCAGACTTGAAAAGTTTAGACTGAGCTCTTCCAACTTGATTGTCTGCCTTGGGCTAAGTTCTTTTCTGGAAAATTTCAGCCAGAACTGTCCAGCCGGTTTTGTCCATTCCAAGAATGAGCATAGGGAAAAAGGGATTGTTGTCCAACTGGAAAAAAAAGAAAGGAAGAAACATGAGGGGGGAACCTGGTGATCCTTTCTTTGGATAGTTCTTATCCCTCTGTGCTCTGGAATTGAGATCTGAAATTTGGCAGCTTTCTGTTAGGAATGTGATTTTTTTTTTTTGAACTTTGTAAATCTCCTCCAATTTGGCTTAGTGATAGCTTTGAAGGGAGAAAATAGCAACTTCTTAGGGACGTGCTAAGGCTGAGCAGACAAATTCTGCTGAGATTCCTTCCCACATGAGTGAGCTCAGCCCAGCATCTCAGCAGCTCCCAGTGCTGACCCCAATGCTCCTGTGCAAACAGTCAGTGCTACCAAGTTCCTGCAGATCCTTGCTCTTACCCACAGCATGACAGGGACCCAGGTCCTCTCTCTGCAATCCAAGAGTCATCCCAGCTTGAGGAGCAGAATGAAGATAGACTCTTCATGTAACGCTGCTCAGGGCAGAGTTGATGGTCAGTGGAAAGCCAGGCAGGGAACAACACTTTGATTCTTTCCTGTCACAGCCTCGTGGCAGACAGGGACCCTGGCAATGCTGGGCTAAGCAAAGGTCTGGTACTCAGATGCTAAAGCTGGAGTTTGCTTGGGAATGGGATGAGGACTCTGTGGTACAAATGAGGAGTCAGGGGGCTTGGGAACAGGTCAGGAAATGTGTGTCAAGGTGTGAGCCATAGGGAGAGTACAGGCATGCTAGAGCTTGATATGAAACCTCAGCTGCCCTATCCTTGGTCCCTTTTTGAGAATATGAGTGCTGCCTCAGAATTGTCTTCAGTCCACTCTCCCTGCAGGGTCTTCTGTGCCAGGTCTTGCTGAGGCTCTCCCCAGTCTGCAGCCAGTGGCTGTGGGGTGCCCCACTGTCTGCATGTGCCATAAGACCCTGCTCCTGATGTCTGCTGCTGGGATGGGAGCTGGTGGGAGCTCTGCCTCCAGCATAGCCAGTGTGCCTGAGGATGAACACTCCTGCACAGCCCCACGTCTGTGGGTCACCCCTGGGCTACAGCTGGGATGACTGACCAAGGTCCTGATAAACTGGTGCCTGGTTCAGTCAAGCTGTTGCTTACATGCTTGTCTCTGTTTCCATTTTATTCAAATGACTAAAGAACCACCACCCTTGACAAAGGTACTAGAGTGCAGGGACACTTGTGGAGAACCCAGGTACTATAGAGAAATATGTCATTGCAGTTCCAAGTTTTGGGAAAATAAATCATTTTTATTAAGGAGAACTTGGGAAGAAAATAAAGCCTAGGACTACACTGAACTCTAAGGGAAAAAACAAAATTCTATATAATATCTCTAGTGAAAAAAGTCCATCCAGTACCATGGGATAAAGCTGAGATGTCTGGCAAAATATTGTGTTCATCTAATTAACAATTGTACAATAACACATAGCACAAAGGAGGCCTAATTCTGGCATCTCTTGCCTCATGGATTTTTCATTCATAACAGTGTTCTTGTAGCCTATTTTTGTATGCATTGCATATGCAACATTGGAGACAGATGGCAAAATCTCAGTGTTCATTGTGACGTGATTTCCACAGCGAAAGGTAGGGAGCTGCAGTCTGCTTGTTTCCATGCCTGCTGGAGTGGCAGGGAAAGGTGGTTTACTTCACTTCTTTTATGACTATAGACTATGGAGCAACCTGGACAGCCCTTGTTCCACAGAGACAGGAGCTGTGAGAATGGTGTGCTAAGATCAGAGCTGCCTACAGACAGGTACAGAGAGAGGAAGGAGCGCTAAGAAGCTGTGAGACAGTGTTGGCCAGGGCTGCAGGCAGTGCTTGCTGCACACTGACAGCCTTGCCTTAGTCAACGCTGTCACAACCAGGAGTTTTAAGCAGGGATTTGCAGGAGAACTGGAACAGAAAAGGAAAAGGAATGGTGGATACTTATGGGCTTCTGCTCCAAGGGTCAAGGTAGAAAATGGACATCCCTAAAGTTTGATGCTGAATGAGTATGGATGAGTGGAGTAGAGACTGAGAGTTGAAGGACCAGAGATACTTAATGGGGATGTCCTTGTGGAAGTTGTGACAAAATAAATAAATCCAGGAGGATGTTGCTCTTACAACTTTGATGAGATGATTACAAGTAGGGAACAGCGCCATGAATGAAGCAGTCAGGTCTGTGCATAAGGTTTGTTGCACAGATCTAAAAGAGCTGCTGGCTTCTCATCTGCCACCCCAGCTGGTCCAACCAGCTCCTTGCACTGCACATAGCCCAGGGCAAGAGTCAGGTCACCTCATGAGTGCTAACCCAAAACCTTCACTGCTTGATGAATTGTTTGACCTACTTGAGGCTCCGAGTCCACTCAGAGAATCCCGTGGTCTTCCTACAGTTTTGGTCTGAATTAAACCAGTATGTACAACATGACTAGTTCAACAATCACAACACTGTGCCTTGGGACTTTGCCTCTGCTGGAAACTAAAGTACATGCAATTAATTATGCAGTTCCTCAATGAACAAAATGGGGCTTTTGTGTAATACTATTACTCATTTGTTTCCAATTAGTCATGAATCATGAATTGTTTTGTCCCAGAAATTAATGCTATTTTTTCCCAAGTTATTAGTTTTTACCTACTTTGCATACCCCGATGTTTCCACAGATTGTGTGGGTCAAGTCTTCTGTCCTGATCCATGCCAAAATCTTGGGTTCCTGAATGTAATTGTAGAGTGAGATCTCCAGATCCTGTGGCTTGAGAGGATGAAATTGATCCAAGACCTGAGAGAAGGTTGCTACTTTCCTGAAATTGCACTTTCAATATAAATATATCTTCATGTTATTCTGCTGTCCAGTAATGTGTGTTAGGGTGAAACATCAAGAAATTTGCTTATGAATGGATGTACAGATTTTGTCTCCTATCAAGGCGGAGAACTTGCTGAGTGCTCTTGTAGTGACCATCTTGGTAATCCAAACAGTGTTCTCCTATGTAGATTAAGTTCTGTTTAATACAGGGTCTTCAAATGCATCCATGAAACTTGTCACTTGGACTGACCTTTACAGAATCCTCCAATTTCAGGGACACTTTGGAAAAGTGACTTATTATGTGTTCTATTGTCTTGCAACTCAGATGCAGAAGGGGAGTGAATACACAATCATATCAGGAAAGAAATACTCATTTCTGATAAGGCAAAAAGGCTTTACCTTTTTCAAAAGGAGGAGGCTAGCATAGCGTGAGGAAGATGAGCATTTCAGCCTTTTGCACTGGGGAATTTGGGAAACCCCTAGCCAGACATAAATTCAGGTTTTCCACAGTTAGACAAATGTTGTGATTCCCCCACATCCTTTTTGTATCAATTCATTTATAAGACCCTTGTGGATCCCATAATCCAAGTCTAGGTATGAGACTTAGGACACACAAAGGTTGCTTACAACCTCACTGAGCACTTCTAACTGCTTACTTTTAGTATCTTTTCCCTTTTATTTAGATGTCTGACTCCTCAGCACTGAACTTCTTTTCTCCTCTTTTCTGCTACTACCAGATGGGTGTTTATGCCCTTGGCATTGTCTTCCTGGGGGGCAGACAGCAGCTGCTTGTATCCCACCACAGAAGGTGGCTCCAGCTCTGTAGCCACCACGCACAATGAACTCTCACCTGAGCTGCCATCCCTGACCCTCGACCAAATCAAGAAGGGTTGTAAAGCAAACCCACACTGCAATGTGCAGCCTTCTGCCATCATGGCTGTGATTGTGTGTCCACCAGAGACTGCCCAACTCATGGGATGAGTCGTGCACAGCCAGCCATTCCCACCTTTTCCCCTTCTCCTCAGGCACACAGTTCTGCTGCTGCATGTTGGGTAGCAGCAACCTGTGGAGTTGCACCTTGCACTTCCATCCCCAGCCACCTCATCAGGCAAAATGCCAATGGGGCTCGCAGAGTGGCTTCCTTGCACTGTGCACCCACGGGCTCGGACTGCCAGGGCTTGCACCCCTGCTGCACATTGGCACAAGGCAGAAACTCCCTGGTCAATAACTTCCCTCAGAGAAACAGAATCAAACAAAATGATGTTATCCACCTCCAACACCTTTGCTCATAATGGATTGTTTTGGCCTCTTGCATATATGTAATCAAATGCTGCTGCTTTTCACATGCTACAGTCCACTGTGTTTAAATTGAGTGGGATCTCCCTTAAATATTTATTTAATCAATAACATCCCTTGAGATCTTTGTAAATTGCTGTACAAAATTAACCTGAAACACTATTTTAAAAATTTAATTAAACTGGTTTTCTGCCTGAACGCAGTGCTGTGGGCCAGCACCTCCTTCTGCCAGGGCTGAAGATCCTGCAGCTCTAAAAACCAGCTCCTTCTCCACAGGACTTATGGACCTAGCCCTCCAATTGTTCCAGCAGCTCCCAGAGTCACAGAGCAGAGTTTCAGAAGTTATATTGGTTTTGACCCAGGAACCAAAAAATCCTGTAACTTCCAGGAATAGGTTCCTTTCCTGGATGCAGGAAAACTGCTTTTTTTTTTAGTCTCTTCCTACTGGTACCCACACACCATGGAAACACAGCAGTGCCAACCCTATGCAGCTTACAACTGCTCGGGAGCAGGAGGAAGGCTGCTGATATTTTTCAACAGTATTGAAATTATAACTTTATAACCTGCAGCTCTGGGAATTTTCTGAGCAAAAGACCCTAAAAATACATAAAACACACAACATGCTCTCTACTAATTGACACAGAAATGTTGGTAGCATTAAAGTTATCTGTTAAAAATTTTGCACTAGATTAGCAATATTTAAGTGGAGAAGAGCTACAGCCCTTCTTCTGCATTTCTAATTCCACATTCTTCCATCATCTTGATGAATCAGTTATTGGCTAAATCTTCATAGTCAACATGGATTTGGGTGGAAATTGAATTACTCACCAGCTAAAGTAAGTGCAAAGAAGAGAATTCATTATGCTGCTCCTTAGCTATAATTGAGGCTCATCTCATTTGAGGCTCTGTGTGGGTTTAATCATAGAGCTGAAGTGGGGAGAAATACCAAAGCTTCTCTGAATCATTTTTATTCTTGCCTCAGTTCTTTGTCATTAATTACATCAAGGCATATCTCCAAGGAGACAAAGAGTGGTGCCATCAGCCTGCTGTCCCTTAAGTGCCCCCAAAAGCTTCACAAAACCTTGCTTTGCTAAGTGCAGTGTGTCTTTGGATGGTCCTTTGGGAGGAAGAGGAAGGCTGCATTTTGCTTGAGATCCTTCTTGTTCTGAGTGCAGATTTCAACGGACTAATGAAAAGATACAGCCTTTTTAGTGCTAACAGTAGAGGTGAAGTTGGGAGATCAATCAGCCTTTTCTCAGCTGAGGATGATTGATTGCAGAAACAGTTTTGAACATCAGGAGGGTATTGAGCATTACTTTCCTCCTGTGGTGGATACAATATGTGGAGTGTGTGCCTTGGACATCCTTTTCCTTTTTCCAGTCTGAATGGGAAAGACCTCCTTGTACTTTTCTCTCCATTAGTCAAGGCCACGGTCAGCAGCAGGGATGAAGTATCACAGTTCAATAATTTCAAATCAATACTTCATTACTTTTCTCTGTTCAGAGAAAGCATATTTTTCTCTGCATGGGTACAGAAAGGCTTTATCCAGCTCTCATCCACCCAGACATCTTGTGTCAGTTTTAGGGTTTATTCCCTCCTTTTAATTTCCTGCCATTACTTACTCACAGCACCTGGAGTCGACCTTTGACAGTGAATGTCTCTGAAATAAGATTTCCAAAATAAAGAGTTTTTCATTTTTTTTTTGCCTGGACCAGTCAATCTGAACAGCCACTTGGTAGCTAGAAAGGGGTTTTTTTCGTCTCCTTCCAAACTTTTGCCCTTCAGCTCTTGCATAGCCACTGGGCCTGGCAGTTCCACTTCAGGGGATCTTCTGGGAATCATACCTTTGTCCACAATCAGGTCAGAAAGTCAAATTACAGAAAATTTTAGGAAACTGAGTGGTTCTGAAACTGTTGTTTCAGACATGTCCAGGTTGCTTAATTCCAGAAATGAAACACTTTGGTGGTTCAGAACTGAAAGAACTTCTTTCTAGTTTGAACTCAATGAAAGTCTCTGACTTACTCTCAGTTTGACGTTAGCCCATGCCCTCTCTTTTCTGCTGTGGTGTCCCATGAGGGCTCTTGCTTGCCTATAGCCATGTCTCACCAGCTGAGCTGCACACCTGCCTAACTCACAGCAATCACACTCCTGTGTCGCTCCACTGGAGGTGGGAATACCCCTTTCATCAATTTTCTCATGATCAAACACACCTGTATTTACCCAGAAAAGGGACTTTGGCAATGTGACCCAAAGGACTGCACCAGGAATCTCATCTCGTCCTGGAAGCCCCTGGGAACCTGATGCAAGGCCCTGAAAAATGCAAGACTGAGGAAACCAGCCATGTAGCATGACCTGAAGCTGTGCCAAAAGAAGCAAGCCCACTTGTTTCACTGTACTCTTGCAAGGACTAGAGCTGCCTCCTGGACATGGTGATACTCACTTCCCAACTTTCACCCTCCTAGATCTGGAGAAGCAGCTTGAAGTGTGATGCTCTGCATCTGTTCTGGCTGTCCTACCCGCCAAACCAGCTGTTTCCTTCTGCCCAGTGAGTGCTGGGGGGTTGTGGACAACCTAGGCATGGGGCAAAAGCAGAACCAGGGACTGTGACCACTGTACCAGGCACCCCTGCAAAGGTTTCAGATGTTTGCATGGCCAACGTCTGCTCTGGTTTAATTCAGCCCTGTTTGTGTGGCTTTGTGAGCACTAAAGCAGTGTGAGTCCCAATGTTTAACTATTGTTATTTATTAGGTAGAATACTGCCCAGTCCTGAGCCTGAACTCTCCAAACTGAAGCCAAATATATACAGTCCATCTTGCCTCTCTACAAACAGCATCCAGCATCAATCACAGCACTGTAAATTGTTTACACAAAACTGCAGACAGCATAAGTTATTAAATAACTCTCTTGTCGGTCAGATAAGTAAATATTTCGAAAGACTGTGAACATTGTGGCAAGCTGGAACTGCCCAGACCAGCTCCAAATGGATCCAAGCTAACAGGGGACTATATTTGCCTTGCCTTTGATGTCCCTGCTCCAAATTGGGCTGAGAAGGGATCTGAAAACAAGCCTCCCTAAGGGAAGCTTATGCAGTTTTAAAGATGCTCAGCCTTCTGTAGAGATAACAGGAAGAAAACTGTGGAAAGATTTTCCAGAGAAACTATCTTCCTGAAGCAGTAAATTTGAACTTGTGGGAGTCAGACCCTCCCCCTCCTTCTCCATGTCTTCCTCTTTAAACCCAAACAAATGAAGTGGATGCCAGAAAGTCTCTGCTGAAGAAGGGGTTGAGGGTTCGTGAGCTGGAGATGGCAGGGGGGTGTGATGGAATGGATGGTGGCAGCACCTTCACACAACCACCTCTTCTTACAGGCAGCCATCCCAGGAGCTTTGGCCATCAGAAAGGGAATGGTGCTGGCATTGACTCCCACAGTTCCACTGCCTGCCCATGGTAAGTCTCCAGGCTTTTCAGAACAGACCATGGCTAGCTGCTGCTATCGGAAACACTCGGAAACATATTGTTTTACGAGATATTTGTTTCCAGTCATTCCCAACAATTATTTGGGATCTTTTTCCTTTCGAGTTCACTGAGTTATACCAGTTCACCACCTTTTCAAAGCAATTGTGTTACATGCAGGAATGTGGAGTTGAAAGGACCTGAGTTTTTGCAACAGGAATTTGTTTTGGAAGCAAGCGAGTTGGAAGAAGAGGAAACGGGCAGCCCACCAAGGGCTTCGGCAGGATTATCCCACCCTTTCAGCAAGCTACAGCCAGGACAACTCATGAGCTGGGGCTGAGCCTGCTTCTAGTGGGGGTAGGGAGAGACAAACTGCTCTTACCAGCAGTTTGTTACAGCACAGGATCCAGTCATGTCGCTTGAAACCTCATCTAAAAAAATCCCCTTGGGCACAGACCTCACTGATGTGAATCACAGAACTTGAGTTGGAAGGGACCCCCAAAGATCACGGGGCCCAACTCTGGCAACCACTACAATGTAGGAAAGCTTCAGCTGGGTGAAGCTGGCTGTAGGCTGCTGCTGTTGGGTTACTGGGGTGCTGAGGAGGGCACTTCTCACACAGCCCCTTGCCAAAGGCCAGGCACAAAATCTATTATCAGATGAAAACTCATGGATTTGAGTCTAGCCTGGTGCTGAATCAGTGACTCAACTGTGTGTTTGACATTTACTTGTTTGGTACCTGACTGGCACCTCCTGGCCTGCATTTTCTCTAACATAATTTTAATTCTTAGTCTTTTGAGATACTTCAACACCTCCCATTGCTGGTGCATCTGGGTAGTTTTCTTAAAATATATGTTTCCTTGCACTGTATGTATCACTTATTCAATGTCAGAGGCATGTGTGAGGCTGTCCATGTTTGCAAAAAGTCAGGGGTTTCATCCCAGGGCTAAATCAAATGCTGCCAAGACAGCACAGTGCAGACATAAATAAAACATAGGTTGTAGAGACCAACTGTCAGTGGTTCTCAACTCCTTAAATATCCATTCCTGTTTGTGCACAACCACACTTACTGGTGCTCCTGCCTCAATATATTCAGTACAAACCCATGATTAATTGAGAAAACAGGTTAAGAAAAAGAAAAAAAATTTCTTAGACAAGTGGGTGCATACAGAGGGGAGATGGGAAAAGGGTGCAGAGGTAACACCGAAATGGTGGCAAACAGGGCAGCGTGAAAGGCTGTCAATACAGTCAATATGGTCATGTCCCACAGATGCAGAGGGGTTTCACACATTGGAGTAAATGTTTCCTAATTCCTAGACACACATGATAGAAAAGAACAGCACGCAGAAGGAAACACATTCTGGTAACCTGCCAGAAAGAAAGGTGTTATTTTTCAAAAGGGAGCTGGAGACACTCCAGCTCTGGATTCATATCCAGCTCGAGCCTCCAGCCACAAATATGAACCTGCACTAATGCAGATGCCACCAAAGAGCCACCACTCTTGTGGGCTGTATGCAGCACCTGGAACCCCAAAGCCCTGGGACTCACTCACACTCTGCAGGACCCCACAGTTCCCATAGCCCATCTCGACTCTGTCCCTTCCCCTCTGCTGGGTGACCATCTGTTCCATCAAACTCTGCCAGCCCTGGATACGTACTCTGCTGTCTTCTGAGTAGGTGATGTGTTGGTAATGCTGCTGCTCGAGGCTTTGCTGTGAGATGGAGGTACTGTGCAGCTGTCTCTGTATTAGTGTTCCTATTGACCAGCACCCACAACAGGAAGTCTGCGGTGGGGGCAAATTTGCCCTTAAATAAGTGCATTTCTTTTCCTATCTTCATTGCAACATGTCACCGTTTTTTCAACCATTAGTGATTTTTTCCCCTCTCTCTTAACACTGTCTCTGATTTCTGTGTCATGAGGGGGAGTATTGTCAGATCGCATTCTCATGATGGGAGAGGCAGAAAATCCGTTCTGTGTATCATGTGACCTTGGCTTCCAACTCCACAAAGGATTTCTTCAAGCCCTGCTCATTATCTTGTTTTATACTTTAAAGAAAAGCGAAAATGCTGGTGACAAACGGCCTCATTTATCACATTTAATTGACTGACTATACTTTTAAGTCTCTGAAACACACTTTGGGCCAAAGCACTGGAAAAAGAACATGCCATTTACCCTGGTCTGCTGCCAGGTCACATTAAAAAATGTTCAGGAGGTGTTTTCTACATCAGTACACGGAGCGGGAGTAAGTGTATGCACTCTCACCACAGCACACTTCCCTCCTGGTTTCTAGCAACCATGACAGTGTCAGCCCTTTCACAAGCAAGCAGCAGAAATGAGCAGAAATGAGAATTTCGAGTGAAACTGCGGTGGGAAGAGTGAAGCCACTAAAAAGTTGTATGTGAAAGGTGTCAATGCTTCCCTGCTGACCAAGGGAGTGCCTAGAATGGGACTGTGGGGGATCTCCCTTCAACCCAGAACTAACAACAGGACTAACCAACACTTTCAGTGACAGCTTAGGCAACGTGAAATTTAGCAATGTGCTTGTTGCAGCTGTGGCAGGTGTTGTGCTGGTTGTGGGTTGCCAGAATGACAAACTGGAGATAGGGATTGAAAACCCCAAAGATGCAGTTTGGGAGGGATGACTGCACAGCTTTCCCCAGTGTCCCTGAGACAGGCTGGCACTGACTACATGGGCTGCTGGTCAGCCCCAAAGAGTTGTGATGGGTCGTGGGCTGCCTCTAATGTGTACCTATAATGTCATGCTGTTGCAAACAAAGCCTTCAAACTACAAAGTCTCCAAACATCACTTCAAACTACACAGATAGAAATATGGCCTGTGAGATACCTCTCTTCCCTCAGTTCAGCTCCCCTTGCTGGTGTGAGGCTTCACCTAAAGATTTTTCTTATGGAAGGAGATGGTATCCCTCAAAAAAGGTGTATATGGTTATGTGCAGGAAGCTAGGCTAAAGAAACTGGGTTTGGTTGAAGAAAAGAAATCTAAAGAGAGAAAAAAATGCTTTCAAGCACATAAAGGGCTGATCAACAAGAAAATTAATAAACTGGTCTCTGTCCCTGCAGTAGATATCCAGCCACATGCTAGAATTTCAGTCAGGGTATGTACTGGGTCTGGCTGGGAGGGAGTTAAGAAAGGTTTAATACAGATTTAAGGAATGTTCCGAATAGTAAGTGTAGTAAAACACTGAAATACTTTGTCTCAAGAGACTGTGGAGGTTCTGTTATTATTAAAGGTTTTTCAGAACAGATTATCCAGACATTTGTAAGGATTCACCTAGGCACGGGATGGAATGATGGACTGGAGCCAGTCTGAGTCCCTGGGGACCCTTTGCATGAAATTTTCATCACATTAATGTGAACACAAGACTCTTCTCTATTATAGAGTACTGAAGACACCACCCTGGTTTTTCAAAAATCCCTCCAAAAAGGTTTCAGTCTCTACTGAGCCTGCCTCCAGTTTGGAGATGGAAATGTTTTGACTCCTTTCCCCAGCCCACTCTGAGACAAAGGGGCCAATGAATGCCAGAGTCACAGAAAGCATCTCTCCACTCTTGTTCTCTGCTAGCCTGGGACCCCAGAGATGGAAAGGGCAGGAGAAGGACCCTTGTTCCAAGTGGCGCTGGAGTCCTGTGCCCTGGAAGAGCCATTCCCACATTCCTGCTCCTTCCCACGGCAGCACACACAGGACACCCAAAGCCCAGTGCCACCCCCATAGCTGCTCACCCCTGAGGACAGCAGGTACCTTCACAGCCCCAGACCACCCACACTGACCACTGGGGGACTCAGCCTTGCATCCTAAGTAAAAGATTGACATAAATCCCACTGTCCTGATTAGCCATCCATCTAATCCTCGTGATGTCAGCGGGGTTTTGCCTGGCAGCATTTGGCCCATCGCCAAAGAACTCTGGGTTTTATAGTCCCAGCTCTGGCTGCTGGTGGCAGGAAGAGGCTGCAGGTGCGAGCCTGCAGGAGGAGCCTGAGCTGGTGTTTTAGATACCCAGCAAAATTTACTGCCAAGTTTAGTTCATCTTTGTGGGAAAGGTGTTTCATGAAGAATGCAGAAAAATCCTACCATGCAGTTTCTCTTTAACCACACAGCATATACATATATATGTGCATAAATACATAGATATAGTAATTATACTGTTTTCCTGTTTTTTACAAACACGGCTTCAGGGGATGAGACAAGGTACACGTGGTGGGGGGAGAAAAGGAAGAGATGGAAGGAAACTGCTGCTGTACACAGCAGCTCTCATCTAACCCCCATTTTTTACACTGGTGGAATGCACCCAGTGACTGTTTCTACTATTTAAGGAAAAAGGTTCCTATACAAAATCCTGTGGTTTTGAAGTGATCCTTTTATAGGCATAAAAAGATTTTTCCATATCCCTCTGTTTGATTTATTTTCTTTTACTGAGACCTGGCTACTCAAATAGATATTTGCAGAATATCATGCACTGGAATCAGACACTTCATTCCTATTCTTGGTACTGGAGATCAAATATCCCACCAATTTACCACATAAAGCCATGGGGATGCAACCTGAAGTCAGTTTAGCTGTAGGGCAGTGCAAGAGAGAGGTGAATTTCGTCCAGCACCCACCCCAAGGGATCTTGTGTTGGCAATGACCCATCACAGAATTGAATGTGCTGCATGTTCCACAACGGGTTTCCCTCTCTCAGGCTTCTCACTGGTGGTGAATATTAATGGTGTTTGTAATCTCATGATTTGGAATAAGAACAACTATATGTTACCCTTGAGTTAATAACACAGGGGTTTAGGGTACGTATCCTAAACAGCAGCTGGATGCAATGTACAGCCTGCCCCTGGAGCAGGGACCTGAACCCTCATCTCTCCTGTCCCAGAAGTGGGAAAGGTGGCATTCACATCTGTTCAGGCCCAAAAGGTGGTGGGCACGTCCTGCACAGTGAGGTGGTGGCAGCGATGTGTGGCGGGGCTGTGGTGTGCAGTGCCTGGGCTGTGGCTGTGGGCTCTCCTGGGGGAAGACTCGTGTTGGCAGCACACATCGTGCAGGGTCTCAGGTGGGATACACAGCCCAAGGGCAGATGCTGAGCTGCTTGGCCCAGCTAAAATCCTGGGATGTGAAGCAGCAAAGCAAACCCTAGAGATTTACAAGCAAGTCCTGAGACACCTGAGGGTTCCCTGTGTCTCTCCTCAGGCAACAGTGTCCTTGGGGGCATCTGGGCACAAGGGCCTAGCTGGGGATCCAAAAGCAGCATTACACAGCTCCATGCTTTGTAAGGACCAACATAATCTTTAATTTGCTACTCCAGCCTGTACAGTCATATACTGTGCTGGAGGTAGCTTTTCAGCACAAAACTACAAGCCAAGGGTTTTACAGAGCTCCAGTAGCTACTCACTGCCAGAAGTCTATTATCTCATCACATACATATGCTCCACAAAGATGCTGGAGCTAATACTTTCCTCCATCACCACTGGGGCGTGCCTGGTACCAAGAGTTTGTGCCGACATAAATAACAACCTGTCCGAGCATCTCCCCCAGAAATGCTGGAGGAAGGGGCAAGGACATATGTTCCTTGATGGAAATACAACCAGGGGTTGTGCCCTTGGTGGCTTTGAGTTATGTAATTTTATCTCAATGCAACATGAGAGGAAGCAATTCCTCCACAGAGTGCATCGTATTTGGCTGCCTGCTCACTTATTTTTTTATGAATGTAGGAGGACTGGTAATAGGGATGATGACAAAACTACAGCAAAACAGCTGAGACCCCAGCATATCATAAAAAAATTAATCTGCTATGTGGCTCCCCCTTGACAGATGAGGTATATTCACTCATTCATGCCTTAAAGTTATGTAAATCTCTGACTTCAGAGGAATAAATTTTGATGTACTCCCACAGTGAATGAGTGGGAAATGCTGAAGCTGAATTTTGGATCTGAGGTCTCAATTCTACAGGCTTTGAGGACTTTCAATTTAAAATGATCTTTTTACTATATATGAGGTCATCATAGAAAATTATGTGATCCACATATGATTCCAGCTCATCTAGAAGGAACAAGTAAGGCCAGGCTGAAGATATATTGACAGAATGGGGATGAAAAACTAAGTGGTGTCTGCCCACAGAGGGACAAACTCATGGCACCCTCCCAGATTGTGGGTGGTCTATTGTGCTTTGCTCTAGTCAATGAGAACATTACACTCATACATGCAAACCTAATTTGAAAAAACAGTATTTAAGCAAACAATGAATGTTTTGTAACCTCGTAATTCATACGCACTGAGCCTCGGCTTTCTGTACTCCAGTACATAGCAGCCGTCTCAAAATCCTGCAATTTGATTTTAAAAAAGGAATGCTGTAGGTGTTGAGTTAGCGTAGAAGTACACAAGACCATTGATGACTCTGTTTTCATCTACTCAGAGCATAAGGCAAGTAGGTGATTTATTTTTATTGGCACTGCTGGCAGATAAGATTCCACTATTATGAAGTTGTCATAGGCTGGGTTGGCTCTGGCTGTCAGTCAGAGCACACCCAGCAGAAAACCCAATTCAGTAATTACATCCTCCTCAAGGATGTGTTGCAGAGGAGGGCTGTGATCCCTTCTCCTCCCATGGCACTCGGAAAGAGCCAGGAGTGTTCTGAGTCAACAAAGGACTTAGACTGTTGTTGATTTTCGGAAACGTTCAGCACGTCATGGGACATCGCAACTATGCTACAACTGAATGAAGAATGTTCAAATTCAAACTACAGCTAAACCCTGAGACTGAAAAATAGAAATCCTTTACAAAGATGCTGAGATCTGGTGCCACCAACCCCTTTTACAGACTTCAGCAGGGTGAGGGCAAGAAGAACAAAGTGGGGTATCTTCAGTTGGCTGTTACTCTCCTGGCTTCTACAAAATTGGCACTGTGATCACCTGGACTCTGGAATTAAGAAGACAAACTTTTGATGGATATTCCCACTCTTGCCAAATTGTAGCTAATTTATCCAGATCCTACCCTTTCCTTGAAGGAGACCTTGATTATCATGCAAATGACATTTTTTACCCCATTCATCTGAGATCTTAAAAGGGAAAGGACATTTTTTTATTAAAGATTGCTAGAGAGGTCTAACAAGTAAAAAAGACCATGAATACAAATGATCAGGGCTGAATATCAGATTATATTAAGAACCCTGCAGAATTGCTCCATAGCTTTAAATTTCTGTGCTGTGGGTTTGTGTGTCTCCATAGAAGTACTCACACTTCTTGGACAATAGCAACCTACTCTGTACTCACTTCTGCTGTGGGAACAAGGCAGCTCTCCTGCAGCTTCAAGGCCAACAACAAAGACCTCTGAAAGAATAGCAAATCACAGCTCCATATACACAGGCACATGCTTTGAGCAGGTCTGAAAGCATTGGCAGTGGAGAGGAGAGCTACTCAGACGTTTGTGACTTAAATGTTTTCTTCCCAAAACCAGAATTTTGTCACTGTTTTTCTTTAAGTCACTCGTTGCACAAAAACGTTGCTTTTGAACAAATATTTTGCAGTGTATTTTTAAAAGACAGCTGTAATTTAGGTATGTGGTTTTTGAAAAACAAAATACCTTAAGAAATTTGAATTTCATTTGTCCATCTTTAGTATCAGGTACATACCAGTTAAAAAATATCAAAGGGTGTTCTTTATATTTTATTACATCTCTCTTTTACCCCCAAAGGCTGGGCCACTCCTGCCTTTCCTGCCTTACCAAACCAGTTCACCAGAGTGGCCCCAGGATCTCAACACCAACATAACTCTGGTGCACTCTGAATTTTGGAGAGGGGTGAACATCCCCCTGTGCCTGCTGTGCAGGGGGGGAATCTGCACCCTGGGCCACCCACGGGCCCTGGTGGGACATCCCAGGTCAGATCCATGTGCTGTATCCTGGGCTGCTCCTGTACTCTTTCTCCTCCCTGTTTCTGAGCCAGAGCTTTGCAAAGGCCTGAGTTTCCTCTAGCTGGCAGCTGGGCATGTTGCTTTCCTTGATGAAATCTGTTTGGAAATGGTGAAGATCTGAGGGCTCCCTCAGCTGGAAAATCAGATTTGGCTCACCTGAATGTCAGGTCAGCTGAGCTGGAGTTAATAAACAGCTGGGGATGAAGAGGGACAAACAGTGATGGAGTAGCTTCTGGGAGCCTGTCAGATGGGTTCCCTGCAGGGTCTGGCCTTTGGTGCCCCCCTCTGCCCTGCCACCTGGCCAAGGCGCAGCTGGTGCAGGGACAGGGCCAGCTCCTCACATGCCCCAAACCCATGGGGACTTCAGGCCTTGGAACACCTCTGGCTATAGCAGAGCCACACACTGCCTGGTGCAGATGGACCGACAGCACAGTGTCACAAGCCTTCTCCTGGTGGGAAATGCAGCTGAGTAATCCAGCTTGTTACTTGTCCCTGTCACTCAGTGGGCCAGGCCCATTGCTGCTGGGCTTTCAGACTCTGGGGACAGGAAAATGGACTGTCCCAGGCTCACCGTACCCACATCCTTAACCACATAGCCAAGGCTATCTAAATATGTCCATAGAGGTGGAACAAAGTGGATTATGCAAGGAAACCTTCCTATACAGTAGCTCTAAGCATACTGAACTGCTTGAGGAGAGCGTTCCTGCTCTGTAGGCCCACCTCCCCAGTGAACCCCCCACATCCTCTTTCCCTGGGCATGTCCTGCCCAGTATGGAGCCTGAGCACCCCCACACTGAGCTCAGAGATTCTTTCCAGGGTGGGAGAAAAAAGCAGACTCCTCCCATGTGCCGTGGGTTGGTTCTAGGACTGCTTGCACAGACAGAGCTGTGCCCACACTGGCAGGAAGCTGTGCAGGGAGATATCTTGCTTTGAAATATTCCACAGGGACAAAGACAAAAATGCAGAAATCTGCTGAAAATGTGACTGCTGGTTACCATGGCTGTAATCCTCCTCATAACACCACCACGCTGCAGCTGAAGATGAAGTGATTCAAGGCAGCCACAGGCTCTGCCATGGGGATTTCACGGTCTTCAGACAACATACGGGCCGACAGCAGGTGTTGCAAGGGGCACCTCCAGGCAGGCACTGGTTATGACACTGCCCCTTCCCACAGATATTTTGGGGCCCTAGCATGCCTGGATTTGGACCCCTTCTCCTTCCAAGACATGAGTGCCCCTAGAGCAGGGACCACCCCACTGCAACCTCCACCCCTCCTTTTGGGCATCTCATCACAAAATGGAGGCAGTGGGAAGGCACTGCTGGAGGTCCTCTTGGGATTCAGATCACCAGCCCTCACCCTGCTTGCTCATCTCCTTCTAGTCAAAAATGAGATTATTCCCTTCAGCTGCCAGAGGCTGAAAATAAAAATGAGTCAGATCTGATTTTGTATCACTGCAGTCAGACTTTCTGTGCTGTGCAGGGGAAACAAAGAAAGGTGAAATCCCTGTAGGGAAGGATTTGCAAAATTCTGCGGGAAATTGGTATTACAGATAATTGTTTCCTGCTGAGGGGATATAACAGAACTTTGCAGAAAAGCTGCCCTTTCCAGCAATATCCACTGCAGTGTACCCAGGCACAAAAGTCTGTCTCTAACATAAATATGCTCCACTGCACATTTTCCTCCTGCACCTGAAATTGAGTATTGGTTAATTCCACTGGGATTTCCTTTAAAAGAGACATCATAGTGCAAATGATAAACCTGTTAAAATACAAATGAGTTTAAATGGTGGGTGCTTTGGCCTCTGGAGCATCAAGACTTTGATTCTTAATGGTAGCTGTTGAGACTTACCAGTTGAAAATGTGAAGAGAAAATTATTGACTATCAGAACAAAATCCCCACTCCTAGGCAGGTTCATGCTGCCAGAAGGCATTTTTTTTCATGTTTGGCTGAGCATAAAAAAAGACAATTATGAGCAGCTTCCTCTTTGTACCTAATTCCCAGTATTTTGAGAGTATGTCCATTTGTTCTCCCTGTTGAAGATATCACGTTAAAATAAGTCAGCATTAATAAGAAATATGACAAAGTAGCTTTAGCTTTCATCATTGTATACAGTGATGGATATGCTTATATATATTTAAAAAAAAATCAGTTCTTTTCTCTAAGCCAAGACACCATTGGTAGGCTGCTCTGAGCTACAGTAATGTTAACAGTGGATGGGAGAAGTGATCCTCAGACAAGCTCCTCTTTATTCTTCCACTGATCTTACCAAAGCAGAATGATGCCACTCACTGAAGCAGATAATGCCATCCATTGAACGAAGCCCTCCCGCTCAGCTGTCTCTCACATCTCTACATTTGAAGCAGCAGAATCTTTGACCAGACAAAAGAAAACTTCTGCTTATAATTATCACAATGAGACCAAAACCAAGAGCAGTGTGACTGTTTTATTAATAGTGTGTTTTGCTGCTCCCAACCTTTGCAAAATCTGTGTATCTGGCTCTCCAAAAAATATTACTACTTGGACCTGTTTCATATGGATCGTGAAGGATAAAGACATTCCTGAAAGCTTGCTTGCCAGGTCTGCTGTTCTGCCAGCAGCAGTAATTTGAGAAGGAATCGTGGCCCCTTTGAAATATGGATCACAGCAGGGCTGGAGGATGGGGCCCAGACAGACACACATGGGTGGACAGATCTACAGGAGACTCATTTTCTGTCCCACAGTAGCGCTCATCTTCCCTCTTCTGCGGCTCTGCAGTTTTCCTGCTGAGGACACATGTAGGCAGAGAAGACACCAAATCTCATCCTTGAAATCGTTTCAGAAACATGCTTCCACATTGGGCTCTTCTCCTGCTTGTGGGAAGAGGTGCCAACTGCAGAAGGCTGGAGCAGGAAGTGGCTCAGAGCTCATGTTTTCCTTACACATCTCAGTAATAGCTTTTTGAAGAGCTAGAGCATCTTTGCAGAACTGAAGAGTGCTGATGGCATCTGGTTTAACATGATAAACTTTGCTTGTCATCCCAAATTTACTGGCTAGCAGATGAATTCATCTGTTAGATGGGCATAGTGGCTCCCTGACATCATCAGGAGTGAATATGTTGCATCGATTAAGCCTTTTACAGCCCAGCTTGGATTTAGGTAAAGAGCAGTAACTGAAGGCCTTAATGAGAAAAACAGCCTCTGCATGTAGAGCCTTACCTAAGATTTGTATTTGAAAAGTGCAAGTGTCTGTCACACAGAGCCCTAACTGCTTTATCAGACAAAAAGAGAAACCTGGAAAAGTGTAATAGTCTCATGGCAGGACACATGAATATGGTCAAGATGTGGCCAAGATGTCAGAGCACCCAAACATAGTGCAGCAAGGGATGCTGCCATCCCAAATAATCAGTTCCCAGCACTGGGAACTGTGTGCTTCAGTTTGTTTTCTACTCAGAGCTCTCTTGGAAGTAAGTGGCTTTTTCAAGAGCAAGGTGAATAAGCTGTAGTAGAAAAGCAACTGTGCTCTTTCTCACTCCCTGTAATTCACTGCAATTTGATAACCAGATTTCTGTAACTATTTTGAGCTCTATCTTGAGAAAAGAGGCACATGGACAGGTATACTCTGCAATGTAATAGACGAGTTGGTTATTGGAGGAATTTTGTACCTTGTTAGGAATGCCTTTAAGCTATTCTTGTATAGATTTCTATTGATGGGTGGCAGTATGAGTGGATTTGAGCCTGGCATCCCATGACCCATACAGTTTCCACACAAGCAGCAGATGCCAGACCTGACTCCACCATTCCCTATCAGGCCACTAGTAGCAAGAACAGTGGAGGAGAAATCACCCATTTTCTGTGAAAGGTATCTTCATCACCTCTACTGTGGAGCCCTGTTAGAGGGTGGGAGAAGGAGAGTGTTACATGAGGGAAACATACTCAAGCCAGGCTAGTGGCTGCCTCCCCCATCATCAGCATAAAATCACCTTTGGGCTGTTCTCTTCATGACCCTTTGGCTGCAAAGAGCCTCACGGTGGCTATACCAGCTGGAAAGACCAGCACTGGCCACAGTTTGAGCAAGAGCAGCTGTTGCTGCTGAATTCTGAGCTCTAGCACATCCACAGCCACCATCTGCAGGGCTGGACAGCACAGGCACAGCAGGCAGGCTCTGGTGGCCAAGCCCAGTCAAGATGACAGCACCTAGAGTCAACCTACTGCAGAAATCCAGGTTTTTAAAGAGGTTCAGGGAAGGGGCGTACAAAAGGGGGAACCTAAGTCCTTAGGCAGCTGTGAATCACTGTCTTGGATTTAGGCACCTAAGTGCTTTTTTGGACTTCATCCCAAACACTTCATTGAGTGAGTGTTGCACTAACAACAGCCCAGTCAGAGGATAAGCAGCAACAGAAATGCTCCAAGCAGATATTTTAATGCATCCTAGAATGCGAACAAATGATCGCTGCAGAAACAGCTGTACTGGGTTATGGTGTCATTGCCCCAAGCTGTTTCCTTCACTTGTACAAGGAAACACCCCTCAACAGAACTTCCTTCACTGCAAAAGCTTCAGGCCAGTGCAGTCCAGAAATCTATCCAGGCTAGAACCACTGACTTGGTTTTGAAATGGGCAGACAGGTCTCATATCCACACACTGACTCTATTAGAGGGGAAGGTGGATCCTGGCAGGTAGAGGAGAACAGCATCTTAAAACAGCATTGTTAGTTCTGTAGGGATTGTTTGCCTCTATTTTCAAGTATGGAGTGGCCACTTGTAAGGATCCGACAACTTTTGCAACTTGCTCTTCAGCTTCTCTTCTGACATATGTTAAGTACCTACATGGTTAGTGGTGCTGCTCATGACCACTAAGTTCCTGCTAAATAGAAGGACAACAGAGGCTGATGGCAATAAAAAAGTTAGGGCTGTGTGTGCCATTTTTCACTTTAGGCAAGCATACTCTGACTTTGGAGGATACATGTTCAGGTGAACGCTGCCTGCAGGGCACAACAAAAGATGGAGCTGAAGTAAGAAGATTCAGTTCTATTTTAGCTTTCCCCTTGGAGTGGATGCAGCTTGACTTCTCTGATGTAGGCTGCCTGGCTGTAAGTTGCACATACAGGGGAGGGTTTAATGTCCTTTCAAACAGCCGTTCATTCAGAGGCTGGCTGGCTGCTTTTCTCCCAGAGCACTCCAAAACAGCTTGAACAACGGATCTTCTTCTAGGTTCAGATCTTTGTCAGGTCTCTCATATCTAGACAGGGAAATGTGGGACCCCCAGAACAGGGTCTTGCCTGAGGGGGTGACTGGGTTTGGGCACAGTGGTGGTGCCATTAAAGTGCGTGTGTGTGCGTGTGGTGTAAATGTCCCACAGTACCCTGGTCTTTAAACAGCCTGTCACCTCTAAGGGATGCCTGCATGAAGCTTCTGTATCACAGTGCTGCAATATGCCCAAATAGCAGGGCTAAAGCTTGATCCAGGGAAGGAAAGCATGTGATAAATAAGGCTTCAGCAGTGTCTGTTTCTCATGTGAAGTAGAGAAAATATGGTGAGGTAGAGATGTAATTTCCACAGATGAGTCTGGAAGTCCTTTAGCGAATTGGGGGCTGCATAAATTGTGCGTAAGGTGACCTCAGAGCAAACCCACCTAGTAAAAGGTACATGGATGCCTTTTGATTAATCTGAATGAGGCTTTGCCTAAAAAAACCCTCTTCTGTTATTTTGATGCTTGGTTCCATTTTCTCTCTGGCCAAGGAAGGAAGGAAGGAAAGGAGGAGATAAATAGAAAAGTTCAGCTTGATCAGGAAAGTTTTCTGGTAAGAGAGTTTGAATTTCTCTGCCTTGCAAGAAATATTTCTTTGTAATATCAGTATAAACTTCTACAACACAACTAATAGATTCCAATGACTTTCAAATCCAAATGAAGTCTGGTGCAAGCTGACATTCTGGTGTTGGTGCTGCAATCCTTTGCACAGTTGCTGTAACTTAAAAGGTTGTCAAGCAAAATTGTGTTTCCATAATGCTGCTCAGATAAGTTCTTGGTACCAGTACTTTTCTAAAAAAGTATCTCCTCTCCTATCTCTTCTAAAAGCAATTCCAGTGAAGAGTAGATAAGAAATGGGGATGACATCAGTATGTGCAGAAGAATAAAAGTGCAAGTAAGAGTTAAATTCAAGACTAAAATATACATGCACAGGGCAAGTATATTACAGTGGGGCTGAAACATACTCCCACTCACTGCACTAAACCTGTCTACAAGCAGGTAGAAAGGAAGGAAAGCAGCTTGGAAAGCTGACTCTGTACAGCAGGGATGCTCTGCACAGCTGTATTTTTCTGGTTTTCCGCATGAAGCAGAGGTGGGTCTGTACCACCCCCACAGATAACAGCACACTCCCTGTGTGATTTCATAGCATAGTCAGGCATTTAGAAAAGATTTTTCTATGAAGAATGGATTTGAGTCATAATCCTTTGACCCTGCGGCCCATCCGAGACGGCCGTGACATGTCACTGCTCCCTGATAACCATTCCCCGCGCCGCCTCGGCCGCTCCCGTGGCGGTGAGCTGCTCTGGGGCAGGCGCACGTCCCTGGCCTCCCTCCAGAGCCCTGGGATCTGTGCAATCTCCAGTGTCAAGATGTGTTTGGATACGGAAAGCTGCGACACTGTTATATATCAGATAGATAACAGGAGCATCCCCTCGCCCGAGGAGACAGATGCCTGGTGCTGGGTGTTGAGCCGCCGAGCCCCGTCCGTCTGTGGGCTTTGTGCCTGCTCTTTAACCCTGCATGACAGTCACATCTGCAAGGGGCTGTTTTTTGGAAGATAAACATAGCTTTCCTGGTTCAAAAATTACAAGCCATTCTCCCATTTTTTCTTTAACCGAGAAAGACTGTAATTTCAGCTTTTTGGGTGAGGCTCTCTGTGGGAATGCGCTGACATGAAGGGGTCTTGCAAACTCTTGTTGAACTTTTTGAGGACTCGCATTACAAATAAGCCTTTCTTCACTCTCTGCCCTTGCTACTGTGCTCAAATTCTCTTGTTTAAAAAACCCAAACAACCTACTGCAGATAGCTTTCTCCCCTTGATCTCATAAAACCAGCTCATGTAGATCCACTGGAGGGAGGCAGTATTTCAGAAAGGGCAGTGCTGCCTTTTGAAACTTAAGATTTGAAAACTTATATTACCACGGCTAAAAGCTGAAATCAGTTAAATAGCTATTAATTCAGTCCTTATGGACCTAGTAGAAACCATAACACAAAGCATTTATAAAAAGAGAGTTTTTATTGTGCATTAAAACACAGTTTCAAGGATGCCCTCCTCTCCCTGGGGGAATCCGCGCTCCCCAGGGATGGGCTCACTGCAGAGGCTCCAACATGAGTGGTACCCAAAATATGGCAAGTGCTGAGGGAAGGACAGTCACTCACAGGTGTTTATCTCCAGCCTCCTGAGGGCAAGCAGGAGGGCTATGATGGCAATGACAGGCCCACAGCCCATGGTCACTGATCCAACTGCCCCTCCTGCTGCGTGTCCTTGCCAGCTGCACACAGGAGCCTCAGCACCTCTGAGCCTCTCTGTATGGTGGTGACTGGGGTTGGGAGAAGGGGGTAACCTGCTCCAGGGCAGCTTACCTTTATCTTCCCAATAATTACAGTCTGACCAAAGTTCTGAAGAGTAAAACCTTTCCAGATTCTATTTCTTGATATTTACTTCTGTAGCTATACGTTCTTCTGCCATCAGTATATATTTTCTTTTGTTCCTAATCAACCCAGGGGCTTCAGTTGCCTCTTAACAGCAGTGATTTCACAGCCTGGATGTATCAGTGTAAATAAATAAGAATGCTTTTATCTGTACAGTATTTGTCATCTTCCAGCTTATTGTTTATACATATATGTTCAGGAAAGGGAGGAGACATTCCCAAAAGACTTCTCTGGTTTCTACATTACTTCACATACCTTTATCACTCTGGCCTTTGTGTTTCTCCTCCCCCAGGTTCTCCACTATTTCAGAGTCTATTCTCCCAAAGAAAGACCTGCTCAGCACCCATTATGTATTACCAAGTTAAATTATCTGTATTAGCCAGAATATGATTCCAGCTGTTTTGAATATTAAGTCAATTTTTTCCTCTAAGTGAATTTGAAATTTATTTAATGAAAAAGGCAAAGAATTTTTAGCTAATGCCTCTGGATAACCTCAGTTAGGTTTCAGTCTTCACTGTAACTCCAACAGGTCAGTATCAGAATTTGATACAGTAAATCTGGAGTCACAGCGGGATGGTGCTGAGCTGTAGCCAGATATTTGATGGGAGGACAGTGTGGAACCCACTGCTTCACTAGACTTACACTGGACATCACGCATGACCCACTGGCTGCTGAGCACTCACAATGAAATGTGAGGTGGGCGTTTCCACAGACATCATCAACACGTTGTAGTAACTCATGAGATCTGACCAAAGGCTGCTCTTCTTTCAGCTTATTTGAAGTCTGTTTTCCTCATGCACTAATCCACATGATGTTAATGGGATCCACAGCTCCTACTAATTTCTTCTTTTTACAGAAATCAAGCTAAAACTTACACTTGGAAAAAGACCTTTTCCCAGCTGCACGTCTCATTTCCCAGTGTCTGTGAATCTTCCCTCCTTATCAAGCCTGCTTACTGTGACACAGGAATGCCTATGTGCCAGTCACAGCTGAGCCTCCATGTGTAGCCTCATGGAGATGGATGGAGCTGCCATAACATCTGTATTGTACCACTCTGTACCCTGGTACATAATGCACATGCTATCAAATCTATAGTACATTATTAAGTGATGCAGGAATTAGTCTTCTCTGAAGTAGAAAGCATTTGAATTTTAAACTAAGAAAAGTAGGGTAGATCCAACACCAACATGCCTTGCTAGCACATAACTTTTCTCCTTTTATCTTCCCCTACCTTTGGGGGACGACTCTTCCTCCCCTCAACACTGTGCTGAGAGGCCAGCTGGAGCTTCTTATCCTTCTCAAGAACTTTTCAGCTGAATGACTGTACAAATATTTCGGTCAAGAAATACCCCTGAAAAACAAGGCTTAACTGCTCTGTTCCTCAGCTGGGTGACAGGGGTAATTACTGTGATAACTTCCCATTTCTCTTGGGTGTTATGATGAGAAACTCATTAGTTATTTTCTGAGTATCCTGAGCCAAATGCTTGAATGAAAGAGCTGTAAGGATTGTTTTAACAATATTTAGCACTTCAAAAGTTTTGGAAGCACTGCCTAATTTTCCCAAATGTAAACCACCTAAATTCTGCGGGGTAATTTGTGTGCCACACCCCTCAGCCTTTTCGTCAGTCTTCACAACGTTCAGGAACTCACACGATATGGGTGTATGCTTCCTCTGTGTTAACTAGTCTTTTATTTTTAGCTTTTTTCCCCCACTTTCATGTGTCATACTTTAGGACTTTAAGGTATATCTGACAGACATGATAGCTTAGTCCTTACACATAAAGGAAAATACTCTCCATCGGTGCCCTATTTCTGCTCCCCAGCAGCCTGTGGCCCAACACCTTGCACAGACAGCAACTGCTGTGAATTAAATCATCTTTGCAGAATGGTCACCACCTGACATCATGAACTATTTCCCCCTACTCAATATACACCCACCCCATCTGCTTTTTTGGGATGCCTAGAAAGCAATAAAGCAGTTCAAGAAAAGGATCCCTGAACACCAAGTCAAAATACAGCTAAAGAAGCACCAGAGAAGTGGCAAATGACAACCTCCCTTCTCCACAGCAATGCTCAGTGTTTCCCTAGATGTAGCAATAAAATACCTGAAGTTTCTCTGTTCCAAGCTAAAAAGAGGTGCCAATTGTATAAACAGGTGATTCCTGTTGGGATGGGCAACGTGATTTTTTTCTTGCAAAAAGGTAATAGCTATTTTGTTTTTGACTAGCAGCTGTTCTAGTTAAGTTTAATATCTTGTGGCTGTAACAGGCCATATAGGATGGACAAGAGGAAAAAATAACCAGGGGTTTAATAGCACATCTGTGGCTAGTTAGTTATAGTAAACTTCAGGTATGTGGTGATTTCAACATATGTTCCTAAATATTTTCCCAGCAACTGGATCTAAGACAAAACCTGTTACAGTCTTTTGGGGAGTAATTAATGCACCTAATCACTTCAAACCCCACCAAATTATGAAAAAGTATGTTTGATTTCCCTGTAAAAAGCACTGATGAATGATCACCTCCAGAAATGAGGCTCCAAGCCCACGACAAGTTCTGTAGGAATGGCAGGAAAGTTCTGATCCTGAGCCTGATGGGACATAAAACATAAACAGAGGACTCCCAGTCAGGGAGGTTTTGAGGCCAGAGAGAATTATAAAGGCATTAAGCAGCAATAACTTGCATCGAGCAGAGCACAACTTCCCATTCACTGGTCACAGTGATGACACACTGCAGTGCTGTTGCTGAAGAGCTGGCTGGTGTGCAGCATGTCTCTGTGTTTTTCCTTTTCCCTTCCCTGTAAATTAATTCATCTGTATTTCCCCACCTGGCCTGTCTTGCTCATATTTGTGTGTTTCTGTTTTCCAAAATTTCTGTCCATAATGGCCACTTGCAGGCCAGACTTGCAGGCGCTGCTCTTCATCTCCTGAGGAACCAAGTCCTGGTGTTCCCTGCTTGCCCAGGCACGCAGACCTGCCCTACTGTGTCCCACAGGATCCTGATCTAAGCCTGCTTGCTGTGACACATGGGATGCTCTGCTGCTTGCTGGGTTCATGCAGCCCCACTGTGCTCCTGTCCAGACACTCAACTTTGCACACACAGTCACCATCAGCTTTTGATCCATGGTTGCTTTGCCCTTCTCCTTGTAGGGGGACAATAATGGTTCTCTCCTCTGTTGCTCCATTGAGTCACCCTGCCCCATCACACTGATTTTTATCCATCTCAGAGTCCTACATGGCAGGACAGTGGATTTAGTGCTCTTTTCTCTTCTGCAAACTCCATTTGTATGCTTATCTCTCAGCCACATTACGTCCTTTCAGCCTTTTTAAGGATGAAGCTCTAAACTCAAGAATGTCTGACTATGGTCCCCTTCTCTGGAAAGAGCCAGGAGAGGGAGATCTCAGTCAGCTGCAGGACTGTGGGCTTTACAGGGGAGCAATGCTCCATCAGTTGTGTACATTAACCACCAAAATGCAGAATTGCTTTCCTGCCTCCTCTGCTTTCCTTCATCTTTGCCCTTCTGGCAGTCACAGTCTGCACTGCAGTAGCAACCTGAGATCACAACCCCACTGATCTGAGCACTGGGCAAAGCAAAACAAGAAGCAACATCTGCCCAAAGAACTTGCTTTCTAACAGGCAGAGGGCAAGATGCTGCAGGAGCAAAGGGAGTCCCTGAAAGCTGCACTGATGATGAGAAGCTCAGCCCTCAGACTTCCCAAATTACAGACTAACAGCTTCACGTTACATCAACCCTCTGGGCAATCCCCCTTGCACATGAACTGGGGCTGCCATCCATTATTTGTTGTTAATTGTGAATCCAGCCCAAGGCATCCCTCCTATTGTCTCAAAAAATCATGTTTGCTTTCTGGTGTCTGACTGTGGAGCCATGTTCATCTCACATTTGCAGGTTTTTCTCTGTCATAGGAGACCTAGGAGCATGAGCATGGTTTTCACTTTTAGGAGCTTTTCCTCTGTTGTTTGTTTGTTTGTTTCTTTTTTAACTTCAAGGTCCTTTGACTTCACTTGGGGGAAATCTTCAGTGACTGCAGGACTCCAGACAAATCTGCAGGAGTGCCTCCTTCCAAGGACTGCACCTACCTCTGCAGCCCACAAAGCGTTCTCGGAAGAGATGTAGCAAAAGTTAGCAGGTGCAGAGAGGCAGTTCTGAGATGTGCTGTCCTCTGTGCTTTTATCATGCTCTTTTCAGGCTACGACATCATGAAGACAAAAAGATGTCCCTTCACTTTGACATTGTTCAGTAAATGGTCCAATTTCAAATGGTCAAATGATCCAATGGAATGGTCTAGCCTGTATTCCCTGCTCCCCACCTCTTTCCATCCCCTAAATCCAGGGCCAAAGCAGCTTTCCCAACAGAAAGCCGTGAGTTCCAGGAACAAGGACCTGCTCTGTGTGGCACACCATGACTACCCCACCAGAGCAAAAGCTTTTGTCTTGGGAAGAAGGGATGTAAACAGGACTGTCTCCTACAACCAAGGAGAACAAACAGCTTAGAGCTGCAGCCATGTTGACAAGAAAATAATTCTGGAAATTTTTTCTTACAACACAGAGGAGACAAGTATTTAAAAAACCCAGAACTTCCCAATTTTCTTGTCAGAGTCAAGATATTTAAATATTAAATTGTAAGTTGAGGCAGCACAGCTTCCTTGGTGGAAACCTTTGCTATTGTCACAGCCACATGAAGCTGCTCTGTGACAAAATCTAAACCTCCTACTGACTGACTACTGTGTCAGCTACAAGGCTTTACCATGGGAAAATACAAGGGTTTCCCAACCAGCAAAGCCACAAAGAACTCCACAGGTACCCTGCAGGGACAGGGTGCAAGGGGTCTTGCTCAAGGTCCCCCTGGTGCCGGTGGCACTGTCCTTGGTGGTTGCACGGTGTGCCAGCAGCTGCAGGCTCACACTGTCACTGCTGGAAGACAAAAGGAGATGTCTGCAGAAAAGCAGGTCAATGACGATTACTCCCAGAGCCCTGTGAAACCAGGGCACCAGGAAACCTGTATTCAGTTCTGGGCTCTCCTGCAGACTTCTGCCATGACCTTGGACTCATCATGTAACTTTACTGCCCTTGTTTTCTCACTATTAACTAGAGCACATATTGACTAGGACTCATTTTATGAACTTGTGTAAAAGTGCTTTGAAAGTCTGAGGTAAAAGTCAATTAAGACAGGGTGAGCAGTTGATGGGCCCAACCAATTACTAAAGTAAATGATTCACAAACATACTTTTTTTTTTGAGAGTGTCATTAAACCAAAAGAGATTTGCAAATTATTCACCTGTTTTTAGATGCCGAATAAATCATGGGGAGGAGAGAGGTGAGTAAGCAAGCAACCAACAATGCTTCACAAACACTTGAAAACCACGTTGAAGACAAGCCCTTTGGGTTTATGTCTGGGTGTCAGCAGGAGCAGCAAGTATTGGAAAGGTCTGCTCGTGTCCCTCTCCATCCTTGATAGACCCGTCTTCCCTTCTGCAGACTTTCCTTGTGCTAAGAAAGTTGATGTCGTTCATCTCAGCTGAGCCATGAGCTGTGCTCAGCTGTGCAGAGACAGAGAAGGCAGGAACTACCCGTTCAACTCTCGGGAGCAAACACGCTGCCTCCCGCAGCGCCCGGTGCGCCGCTGCCCCCGGAGCCGCCCGCGGGCGGGCTGGGGCGGGCCGGGGCTCGGAGGGACGGGCGGGGCGCCGGGACCGTCCCTCCCTCCCTCCGTCCGTCCGTCCCGCCCCGCCCGCCGCGGGCTCGGCGCCTCCCGCAGCCGCGGCCGCTGAGCGCGGCGGCCCCAGCGGGTCCTGCGCGGGTCCTGCGCGGCCGCCGGAGCGGTGAGTCCCGGCGGGTCGAGGAGGGGGCGGTGGGCAGCGGGAGGAGGCGGGGAGGGGAAGGACGGCGGTGATCGGAGGTGTCCCGGAGCGGGTGGCGGTTCGCGGCAATGGGGGGCTCATCCCTCGGGTTCCCATCCTTTGCACCTGCTCGTTCTTCTCTCGCTCCCGTGACCGCCGTCTCTGGCGGGGCTCTCTGCCGGCATCCCCCGGGAGCTCGCCCTCAGCCGAGATCCCGGGGAAGTTGCTCGGTGCCGCTCTCCTTCATTCACCACCGGTCGCTGTGGTCCCCTGCGCCCGGGACCGCGGCTCCGGCTGCGGCTCGGTGCCGGCTCTCACCGACGCGAGAGGATGTGGCACCAGGGTCTGAAACACCAAGTGCCGCCCCTCTTGGTGTTTATCTGTACTCCGATATTTACACAGTAGTCAAATGGCTCTTTGGGTTATTTTACTCTCTGCTGGTTGTTTTAAACCATGTCCTGCTGCAAAGGAGACAAAAACCCCAGCTGTTCTGTCAGAAGGAGATCTGTGCTGTTATGTCATTTCATAATTGCCTCAGAATTGCAAATCATGGCCTTAGTCTGCCACTGGATCTGTGCCAAAGAACTCTTGCATCTATTAAGGATGGGTGGTTGTTTGGGTTCTTTTCACTTTCTTGCTTTTTTTTCTTTTCCTTTTTTTTCTTTTCTTTTTTTTTTACTTTTTTTTTTTTTTTTTTTTTCCTTTTTTTTTTTTTTTTTTTTTCCTTTTTTTTTTTTTTTTTTTTTCCTTTTTTTTTTTTTTTTTTTTTCCTTTTTTTTTTTTTTTTTTTTTCCTTTTTTTTTTTTTTTTTTTTGTCAAGAGCTGAGAATAATGCTTTTTTATTGGCGTGGAGTCTACACGTTAAAGTTACTCCAGCCCATGTCTTTAAGTGAACACATGATGTAACTGTTCTAAGTAGTCAGTCTGATTCACAGAGTCAAGACATTAAATCTTGGCTAGTGACAATGAGAACTGTGTCCTGCTGAAAAGATTTCAATGCACTTCTTTGCGTGAGCTGAAGCAGTTTCTCATTGTTACTTCAGAAGTTCCGATTCTGCCCAGAATGGCTGCTGCTTTTTGTGGGTAACAGACACAAGGAAAACAGCAACCTTCCGGCTTCAAACTGAACACTATCAGATTAATGACAGAGAAGGGCTCTACAGATCAGAGATGCAGCCACTTCTAGAGCCTTAATTTGTGCCAGCACTTGGTTTATAATCACAGATGCTAGATCTGCCCTACCCTACTATGCTGTGCAGTTCTACCACTCACCCTGGTACCATTTGGAGGAGAAAGTGTGGTCCTGCCAGCTATTCCCTTTACCAAGGACGCTTTGGGCAGCAGGAGCAGGAGGAAGCTGAGGCAGACTGCTGCCCTGGGGTAGAGAAGCTGGGCATGGCTGTGCCCCTCAAGGTACGGTCATCTCTAAGCTGCGCCACCAGGGCACATTACAATACCAACTAAAACACCAATTTAGTCTGTCATTTCAAAGGCTGGGCCCTTCTGCATCCTCCCTTCCTATGCTGACGTTCAGTATTTCTCCACGCTCCAACACGTATTTGCCAGCACTTGGAAAAGACGGATCTGTCAGGGTCTGCCAGGCTGTGTGTATCAACTGGCATATTACAGTACTATATTGTTCTTTAGATGCATAACTTCACTGGCCTCTTATGACCTAAAAAGCACACAGAAAATAAACAAGGGCATATTGTTCAGTGGGAAGGATGCAGAAAGTTCTTCTACATTAGCTGTTAGTTAGGGAAACATTATTTTTAAGTGTTTCTCCTGATTGTCAGAAGAATGACATGGCACACGTGAGCTTGTTTTTTGCCAAGCAAGCTCTATTTGGAAGGTGAGGCATTTCTGAACTTCTTGCTCACCTTGGAACTAGTTACCAGTGCATAGCGAAGTCCTGCCCAAATCTTCTCCTCTAATTAATTTGGCCAGAGGCCATCCTAATTAACCTTGAGGGAGTTCAGGGGTGGGAGAGCTTGCTATGAAACAATTGTTCTCTTGTAATTTGCCGTTCACAATGTGTTGACCAAGCCACGAGCTGCGTCTCTAAAATCCTCTGGGTCTCTTGCTGAAGCCATTACACCAGTTTATTTAGTTTTTTACAGATGTTGTTTTCTAATCCTTGAGTGGAAGGGTTATCTTGCTTTCTGCAACCTTGTTATTGTGCTTTGTTGCAAGGGCCAGTGAACTTGGGCTTGCTGGGGAAACTTACTCACCAGTTCCAGCTGTGAAGGAAAGGGTTGGTCAGCCTTTCAGCAGTCCTGATGTGATTGTTAAGGTCTCTATGTGAACTGATGGCATCTTTTCACATCTACCTAGAAATAACCCTCAGTTCTTCTGGTACTGGCAGTGCCTGCAGGGAACAAAAAGCCGCATTAGCCTCTTTGCCCATGAGTATTACAGTTGGGATATTAATGGAATTTGTCAGCCATAACTTGGACCGTCTCAAATGGTGAGGCAAGGGAAAAAATCTGAGATAGTTGAAAAATGAAAAAAAGTTAAAGGTTGGGTTCTGCTTTTTGAAAATCCTCATAGCACCCTGCAAGTCAGTAAGAGTGTGATGAAGGGGGAAAAATTAACAGCTGTTTCTGAAATTTCAGGATGGTCCATCTTCCCCCTTGTGATGATCACTGCTCACCTTGTTGGTCCAGGGGGCTTTTCTGTGCTCAGGAAGTGGGTCACCTTTCACCAGCCTGGGCTTACCTTACTGGTGGGCAGCCCTGCCCAGCACACACAGTTCCTCAGCAGCACAGCACACACACTACTATTGTGTGTATTCTCAACCATCTGTCTAGTTTTTTTCTATGCTAATGCATAAAAATGCTACTTTGGCATTTATTTTCTGGTAGAGCGAGGGGTCGGGGGGAAATCCTGCTGAGACTACCAGTCAGGACACACAGATCCAAGAAAGAAAGATCAAAGGTGTCTGTAATACAGGAAAAAGCAGAGGGTCAGTCTGGAAAAGAGGCCATTTGATTATACATACAAGGGTAATATAAAAGCAATAACACACAGGAGAGGATGGTAGGGTCCAAAAATGAGTAAACAAACAGATGTGTAAGACTATGCTGAGAATTTATTTACTCCAGAAGACACAATCCTTATCTCTTTGAAAGAAGAGAAGACCACACCAACCTTGGAACGCTTCTGCTCCCAGCCACATTTGTGAGCAGGAGAAAGTGTTTGTTTATGGATCCCTCCTCCGTGAGTCCTGGCCTGATGGGCTGGCCTGTCCTGCTGTGATTAGTAGGATGCTAATGTGTGTAATCCTTTTGATCATAGAGCCCAGGCTCTATAAGTCATGTCACTGTCACCTCAAAGAAGTTCAGCCATGTGATATATCCCTTATTAAAATTTTTTGCTTTGAAAGATTTAATACAGTTATTATTGAGATCTTTTTACCTTTTTTTCTTTTGTTTTGTAGTGATGGAGAGCTTTTCTGTTAAAAAAAATAATACTTATTCATGAAGTCCTAATATGGGAGTAGCTTATTAGGACTTTGCCCATAGGTATTTTAGATGAGATGATTAGCCTGTAATATCTTGATTTTAAGATGTGAGCAACAAATGTGGTTCCCTGTGCTTTGTTCCACCACAGAGGACTGCTCCATACAAAACTGTAAACAGCATGGAAACATTTACCTGAGTCCTAAAAAATATCCTCTTCTGCAGTTCCTTTTTGGGAGGCAGAGAGTTGACTAATTACACTTTGTGTAATAAATGTACTATTTTGCTCTCCTGTTGTGACAGACAAAAGCTGTCATTTGAGGCAATGCATCATATGCTGCCAATTGGTGTAAGGACTGGTTATATCTGGACCACAGAGTATCAGTGAGTGCTCTCTAACAGTTGCTTCTTCTCTGAAAAAAATCTAGGCCAATTTCAGTGGACTGATGTGCTGGTCTATCGTCAGTGAAAGCAAGCTGTTGAAAACCAACTAATACAGACAGGGGTATCTGTGCATGCTTGGACATATCCTCTCTCCCTGTTATGTGTTTACATTTCTTTGGATGCTTAGAGCCTCAGCCTATCAGTGCTCAGTCAGGCCTGGATTGGTCCGTGGCAAATTTAAAAATCAAACTCATTTCGGATACCAACTCCCGTCCATGCACAGTCGGACACGTTTTTCAACGTTGTGTGAACCCAATACTCAAACATTCACATTACTTAAAAAAAATAATCTGTCTCTCTATCATTTTTTCTTGGCAAATGTGAGAAAGCAGAGTCTGAAACCTCCTAACAAATGGCAGAAGAGCAGCCGTCCCTCGTCGAGATCTGCCCCGGGAGATGCTGTGCACTCTCTCTCATGCCATTGTGGGTTTGCAGATGCATCTGCACCGGTGAGATACAAGACAGGAATAACTACCTTCTGAGAGTTATATAAACTCTGTAAGACTTGCTGCGCTCATCCTCCCCACTTCCTAATTTTATTGGAGACACATTGTATCATTAATTTGTTCTCTGGCACAGTGCCTCCAAGATTTCAGTGAGGTCTTTTGCTCAAAGAGGATATGAGCTGTGAATCTCTGTGTTAGAGAAAAAGTGTGGACTCTCCTGCCCGCAGGTAATGAGAGTTGAACACAAAAATTCACGTATTTATTTTTATTTTCTTTGAATGGGAGGGACTGGCCTGGGAAGACATGCAGAGCCAACATAAAGTTGGCTTATCTTCCAGCAGTGATTTTGGCACGTCTTCCTCCCATGTAGTCTGCAGAGATGATTATGCATGTAGCACTAGTGGCTTTGAAGCCTTCAATACAGCATTGACTGTAATGGGAACTTTTTTGAAGCTTTGTCTGGTGCATATCCGTGATCTGATAAGAGTCCTTTGGTCAGGACCCCATTCTGGTGCCTCTGCTCATCTGCTGCCTCTTCTCTGCTCACTTCGACCCATAGTGTGTGTTTTGTGTTTCAGCCTCCCTGTCCCTCCCAAACCCTGGAGGAGAAGCAAAGTTTCTTTTTCTACCCCTGTGCCACACCTGCTCCTCCTTAGCACCCCCTTACTCTTCCCTGCAATGCAAAGGTGTCAGGAGAGGAGGGTGCAAGGACAGTTGTAGCAGGGGGCCTGGGGATAGAGGGGAAAGTCACATTGTGTTTGAGGTGAGGTGGCTATTTTAACACTGAGAGACTTGTAGGAAAGCGTTTTGATTTTCTTGGAAATGTGTGGGGCATGCCAACAAAACAATAACCTTTTGGGGGCGAAAGTGGAGGAAGAATATTAAAAAGGTTAGTTTCCATCCCAAATCCCTTGTTTCTGAGGCAGGATTGCTTCATCTGCATCACTTCTGATAGATGTTCATTCAGTCTGTTCTTGAAAACCTGTATTGATTCACAGTCTAACTATAATTATGGCTAGATAGTTCCTCTTAATATCTAACCTAAATCACCCTTGCTACCTCCTAAGTCAGTCTCTTTGGTTATCCACATCTGCAGGGAGTAGGACAAGATTATTGCAGCCTTTTAGCAGCCTGACATATTTAAATTTTATCATCTCTCATTTTCTCACCCTCATTCCTCTACACTTTTCTTCCAACTAAACAAACCCTCTTCCTCTCCCCTGTTCTCTAGGGGTCACACTTAGCTAAATTTTTTATCATTCCTGTGAGCATTTTGCTTGAGGTAGGTCCCAAACTGGCTTTAGGGCTGAGAGGAGTAAAGATGTGGGATGCCCCTATTCATATATCTCCAAGCCTATTCACCTGTGTGTACCAAGCCCTGCACTGCTCTAATCATGAAACCATAGAATTGTTAAAGTTTGAAAAGGTCTCTAAGATCATTGAGTCAAATGATGTCTTCCCTCTTTGTGACTCTAGTCCCAGAGACTCTTTTGCTGTGCTGCTTCATTTTCTACGTTTGCATGACATCCTTCTTCTTCAACATGTTTTTTTACACCTGCCTGTATTGATTCTCACCCATTCATTTCAGACTGGGTCTCTGATTTATTAAGATTTTATTCTAATTTTAATGCCTGAAAATGCTCACAGCATTCCCTAGAGATTTGTAATTGTAATCTTCGTCCTAATTTACAAGTCATTAATGGAAATACCAAATAGAGCTAGACCTCAGGCACAGCCCTTATGTGTCTTTTCAGGCTGACATTGGACTTGCTACTGTTCTTTGAGTACAGATTTGAAGCATTTGTATGCCTGCCCACAGTAAATTATACCTCAATTGTATTCACCTGGTTTGCATATAAAACTATCACATGCATTCATCAAAGCTTTCCTCATTCCAACGTGTGACTTCTACTGTTTTTTCCTCCCTAGTCACTATGCTCCCAGCTCCATCAAAGAAGAAAATTAAATAGATTAGGCTTAATTTGTTCTTGACAAGTCTGTATTTTCTGTTTTCTCATGACTTTATCATGTGGGAGTGGATGCAGCTGCAGTTCAAGGTGGCAAGCAGGGAGATGGAAACTCTTCTTGGATCACACACTTGCTCTGTCCTGCTCCACGATAAATCAACACTTGTTATAAGTATTTACAAGGGAATTGAATAATAATTGGTCTGATTTGATATCAAAGCAAGGCTGTTTGGTCTATGATACCCCAGATCTGTCTCATTCCCCCTTTTGTTTGATGTTAGATAATATGTTTGCCCTTCATTCATCCTTTGAGAATTTCTAGAAGGTATTTACTCGTGGCTTGGAGGCAGCCCTGACTAGTTCCCTACTCCTTCCTTCCTCCTAGCCTATGCTTAATTAAGTCCCACCAAGTTGGATACATCCAACTTGCATTAATGTTCTCCAATCTCTTTCTCCTGTGTTCTAGAGTATCTTTGCATTAAATAGCTAACATTTGATCATAGTGAACATTATTGTTGAAGGCTCTTCAAACACATTAATTTTATCTTCCCGATGGAGTGTGTGTCTAGAAGTCAGTGGATGTGGTGCTGGTTGTTTCCGTAGCAGAAGGCAGGAGCATGGCATTCTGGGGTGGCTGCATGCACAGCACCACTGCAGTCTGCTGGTTACAGCCCCATCTGACTTTATTGTCCTGCAAAAGATTAAATTAGCAAGGTAAAAGCCTTGTTTAATGTACTTTTGATAGGCTGTTTTATATGCACACATGCAAAGCCAGAGTGAGAAAACAGGAGCAATTATAATGTCCAGAGCCTTAGATAGTCTCCTGGGATGTAGCTCAGGGTTATATTTAGACAGAGCAAGTAGCACCATCTAGTATTAAAACAACCATAAGAACCTGTTTTCCATTGCTCTAGTCTGTCAGGCTTTTATCACTTGATCTGAGACTTTCAGGTTGTGTCTCTCTCTCAGGCTAGGTTTATTTTAATATTGTCAGCTAAACCAAGTCAACCATTTCCAAGAAAAACTAGAGAGGAGGAGAGAAGGAATGTTGTTTTGCCCACATTAGAAAGGGGAAAGAAAATAAATCCTGCAGCTTTTTGATTGCGAGCTGCGGTGCCATCATGTTCAGGAACAGGATCTGTGGTGACAAGGCTTGGAGACAGCTGTACGTATTCTTGGCAGACTCATCTCTGTTTCAAATTATTCAATTTTCTGAAGACTTTTCTCCCCATCCATCAGCACACCTGAGCCTCTGGTGCTGAGCAGCCCACTGGTGACCCACCCTGTGCTCATGTCCTCGCTGCTCCAAGGGATGTGCCGGGAGAGCATGCCTGTATAGCCCTGGCCCAGGGCTGTGCTGCTGGAGTGAGATCATCCCTGTAATGACAGCTCCTGCTTCTTCCAGGTACAGGTGAGATGGGATCTCAAATCTGGCAGCAGAGAGCAGGCACAGAGTTGCTTCTGCTGGAAGTATAGACAGGACAGTAGGTGTCCATCAGGAGGGAAAGGAAGAAATTGGGGTGATGGATGCAAGCTGAGGACTGGCCAGCAGAAGCTGTGAGGGGTGCAGGAGGAAGGACAAGCTGAGTGCCACAGTGGTGGGCTGTGTGGGAAGTGGCTCAACTGGTGCGAGCAGGAGACTGGAGGACAGAGAAGGGATCCTGGAGGAGAGGGGGAGGACAGCAAGAAGATTGGTGAGTGTGGGAAGGGGGAAATGAAGGCACTGGGGTACATGGTGGTGAGGAGTCAACAGGGGTGGGGGGATATGGGGCTTCCTGGACAAAAGTGTTGGTGTTGGATTAGATGGACAAAGGGATGGAAGGCACAGTACACACATTACTGCAACCAGTTTTTTGGCTAATCCTGTGTCTTCATTGTGTGGACAGCTATTTGCCACACTTCGGTTCATGTGCAGAGGCACTAGGTTCTTGCAGCAGTTGCTTTGAATGTACCTAGTTCACTTTTTAAACTGAGTCCTTAAAAAAATCAGGTTGTAAGCACTTCAGACTGGGTGCCTAGAATGGAGAGGGTTGTTTTCACTTTAGTCTGTCTGCATAAATATTCTGTCTGGCACATGTCTGATATGAAATGGGAATAATGTCACCCAGACGTGAGTGAAGATAAGCTAGTTTAATGTGTGACCCATCTAGATAATATGCTTTGTAATTCAGATGCCTGTTAGTAACTATATCTTCAGAGCAGTGTTTGAATAGCTGCTGTAGTGACAGCCCAGGAAGAACTACCAGCCTGCACACCAATCGAGGCTGGAGTTCTGCAGAATTCAGTAGCCTCAAGTCATGTAACTAGAGACTGCAGCAAATTGTGTGTCCGTGCAGGGTGCCTTGATTTGGGCAATTCTTGATGTTGTATGCTTCATTTTGCAGTATGAATCACCTTCCTTCAATGTTTTCTTTTCTTGAAAGTTGTACAAAATCATTTACATTATTGTTATAAATATTCTGCAGAGGTGGGCAGGGCAAATCATGCTCAAGAAGGACTTCAGGGGTTGTATTGAGCCAGTTAAAGGGTTACCACCTTTCCCTACATTTCAAGTAGTGGAGGGCAGGAGAGATGTTGCAGAGGGCAGCCAGGACCAAATCCCCTGTCACTTCTGCTCTCCCACCCAATATGTGGCTGCTGTGCCAGGACACTCTCTAGAACTTGGGCTAAAGAAGGAGCCTGCCAAGGGGCTGCTCAGAGCACCAGGAAGGGACCATTCAATGCCATGCAAGTAATTTCAGAGCATGGAGGTAAGACTTGCTTCTGCCATTGCTGCAAGTGTTGGCATTCATCATCACTGGTACTAGTCATCATACAGATGGCGGTGGTACTCTCCCCAAAATAACAAGGCTTGGGAACCCCTGCCACTGAAAAAAACTACAGACAAAGGCAGATCATAAATAGAAAACAATGTGTTTCCCCCACTGAGAATGAGTTCCAGATGCAGCTCAGAGGAAACTAGCACCAAATTTCTTCAGGGTGTTTTTCAGGCATGCTTTGAGCTTTTCTCAGGCCGGAGGTAAGATCCGTGCTCATGGATGGAGCACCCCAAGATGAGGTGCTCTGATGACGTTTCCATCTGGTGATCCCATTGTGTCCCACTTGCTCAGGCTGTGGGTCTCCATTGTGTCTGTCTACATGGGGGCTGATGCTGATTTCCGCCGTTCACGCTTGTTGCTTTGCATCTGAGAGTGCTGCGGAGAAGTTTCCAGAGAAAAGCTTGGCCCCTGTTTCCAATGTAATGCAGAGTTGTACCGGCTGCTGGGGACAAGTCGGAAACACTGGCAAGATAGCAGGCATCCTCAGGAAGCAAACCCTATCAGAAAGCACTGATGTCATTGGCAAACAAAACATATGAGGGCTAGAAAAACAAACTGGTTTGCAACGTTGTTGATCTTCCCTCAAATTAGAAGCTCTGCACAGCCTTTACTCTGCGGTCCAGTCTGACAGATTATTTACATGGCAATGCTGCAGCAATGGTTTTGTTACTCCTGCCAATCCAATTCCTTTGATTTTATTTTTTAGGTTTATTTATCTAAGGGAGGGTGGGGTGAGTGTCCCAGAGCTCTAGCCAGATTCAGAAAGCTGGCCAGCATCCTTGCAGATGATGGGTGCTGACATGATTGATGTCCTGAAAGCTTTGATCAGGCAGGACATCCAGCTTCCCTGTCCCTGATCAGGTCCAGTGCAGGAGATACTACTTCCCCATGACTTCTGCACAGCCCTCTGAGGCTGTGTCCCGACAATGTCCCAACTAGTGGCCAGCTGCCACCACTGCTACTGGCTCCTTGGAGCTTGTGGCATGAGCATGGAGCAGGATTCTCCCCCTTGGTTGTTCCCATTGCGGTGCTGTGATGGGCATAGTGATAGCATCCTTCTCCCAGATGGGCCTCCCCACCACACAAAAGGCCATGGGGTTTCCCCTTCTTCACACGGTGAGTTTGCAGAGCAGGAAGAGACGGTCATACCAGTTCCTCATGGCACACTTCCAGTTATTGCTCCTCACTACTAGTGCCAAAAGCAGGATCAGAGTAAATCCCGTATGCTGGACGTTTCTTGCTCACACACCTTTGCATCTCTGATGGCTGCAGTGGGTGGCAGAGAGGGGGTTAAATTCTTCTCCAAGCCAGCCCGATAATAGCAGGAAAAGCACATTTCTTCCTTGCACCTGTGAGCGCTTCCATGGGCTTTCTGCTGTTTATGGTAGTCACATTGGATCTTTCTCCTGTTAGAAGCTGAACAGCTCTAGCAGCCAGCTGTTCCCTTTGGTCTGCTCTTACCTGGGTCCTTGCATAGTCCGGGCAGGGATTGGATGGAAAATCAGCTTTTTAGGTCAGCAGTCAAAAATAAGCCACAAAGCCTTCCCTTCCATGAGGGAAGGGTCCCACTCCTCCCTGCTTTCTATCTTCTTGTACTTACTGCTGGCTCACCTACTCAGAGCTCTTACTGGGAATTTGGAGTTCTGTTCTAGCAGGGGCTAATATCTTCAGCACAGAGCTTTTATTTCTCTGTTTTTAAAGGGTGTGTAGTGTTACATGTGTGAAAAGGGAGGAGATTCATTAAGCTGCAGGGACAAACCGGTTTAGGTGTTCAGGAGGCTCTCAGGCTGGAAAATCACTTTTGTGGTGTTTCAGGTTAAAGTATGGCTCTGCATAAAAATTGTGCCTGTTTTTCTACACTGTGAGCTCTCCTCGGGTGAGTGCGGTGGCCACTGTGGGCAGTGCAGAGGTGGCCAGAGGGTCCCTGGATGCCCGGGAGCTGCACACCAGGCTGGCCCAGAGCAGCTGGCCAGACTGGCTGCACAGCTGGCACAGCATCCCCGAGTCAAGGCGGGACAGAAAATGGATGGGGCACTGGATAGGCAAAACATGGCCACAACACATAGAGTGCTGCAGCACAGAAACTGGTTTATATAGCACGCCAATCCATCCACTTCTGTGTATAAGTAGCCTGAGAGATTTAGTACTACTAAACATGCAGCTGCCATCTCAGTAGTTGCTCCATTTCAAGTAAATCCTTGTGAACAGTAGTGAACAGACTTCTCCCTTTCTTCATGCCCAAGAAGAGCATTAGAGACCAGTGCATAAAATGCACTTTTGTGTCATGGTCTTTGCAGAGACAGTCTGCTTTTAAGCAGCTGCCAGTGCAGGACTCATGATCCTCAGGTGGACCTGCTACTATTAAGGACACACAGTACTCACTAGATGTGTTAAATGGACTCTTCATGCAGGGAAAATATCCTTGTGGGTTTTATTTTGCATAATCTATTTCTGTGTGTTTTACCTTTTCATCCACCTTTTAAAAATTTCCTTCTTTTGGTAACACAGCTCAAATAGGGAGGAATGTATCAGGATGGGTCCATTGTTTTGTACAACCTTCAGAACAGAACATTACCTTCCACACATTTTAAAACTCTGGATGAATGGGTATTCTATAATTGTCACAATAAGCTGTGAGAGTGATATAGACAACAGAGACTGTTTTCAGCCAACTGATTCAGTTTGCTGGGTCTTTGCTCTAGTCAGTGAAGAATTGAGGGCTGTCACTGGGGAAGAAAAATCTTGACCATCCTGTGTCTTGCAGATCCTTGAGATACAATACACACGGGCATCATGAGTCACGTTGCACAATGGAAGTGTGCTGTAAAAACAGCATACTTGAAATCTTAGGTTTTGTGTTATTCTAGCTGAGGATTGCAGCAGGCCAATGCAGGGAGAAAAGAAAGTAATCTGTAAAAAGGACTGTTTATCTGGGGTGTTGCATATTACCTGGGTTTCTCATGTGGTTGCATAATTCGTTTTTGTTCTTATGCATATTTTGTCCTTGTTCATGTGAACATTTTTTTTAATTGCAATATGCAGAGCTGTAGGGAAAGGCTTATTGCTTTGTAATCCACCCCCTCCTCCTTCAGCAACTTAAAACATAACACAGAGCACACCTTTCCATGACTGGAGAAAAATAGTTTTCTAAAGAAATGCCTGCTCAAGTTGTGGGCTTACCTCCAGTGCAAAGTTTTTATTTTGAGATTGCATTAGTAAAATCTGAAAGCTGCAATCACCAGTAAATTCTTGAGTGAAAGGGACTGAGTCAGCAGCAGCAGCACAGCATCTGCTGCTTGGCTTAGTGCAGGGAGATGTATTGTCTAGGGAAGGACAGCACATGATTCATCAGCATCTGCATGCACTTTGCTTCATCTGTTTTATTAAGAGGGTGAAAAACTGAGTACAGGAGATGAGACTTTTAGCTTCAGTAGCCTACCAGCTGATCAAAGGTATCTTTCCTTGTGTAAAGTGGCCTTCTGCTTGTTTTTGGTTATGTTTTGTAGTGATGGATCCAGCTGGAAAGAGCTTTCTGATGGCACAGCTGTGAGTGAAACCTGCACAACATGTTCAGTGTCGAAGACCTCCTGATTTCTCATGGATATAAATTGTCGAAAAATCCCCCTGTCTCATATGAGAACAGATATGATGGATACAGGCCTGAAATCTCGGGGAACAGATCTGCTCAGAGAACAGCACTGAACGGGATTGAAGCAGAATCCAGAGCTGGGGCCTACAGCAAGAAACCTCTGGTGAAAACCAGCTCCAGCAGCACTGAAAGCAGCCATGGGAGCCAAGGGAGGCAGGCGGGTCCTGGTTACCACCATGACCTTCAGGGTTTGTCCACTTTTCATACTTCAGAAGGGGGGTAAGTTTCAGCATCATGCCATGGCTTTGCTTTCTTTTGGTCTTGACAGATAACTAATCATGACTCTAACCCTTAACACCAGCTTCCTGTGATCCTTTCCTGCTCCCATCCTAGTAACCATTTCCATTAACTGGATGGCCACATCCAGTGACACATCCATTCACCTTCTGCTAGAGAAAGGCCTTTGGGAATACCGGGATAATGGGAAGTAGCTGAGTGTGGGAAAATATGTTTTACTAATGTGGTCTGTATGAGAGGCCTTCCTGATGGACTTAGGAAAGCTTAGTTCTAGCACAGGGAAAAAAAAGGGGGAAAAAGGTCTTCCTTTTCTTCAGTTTTAAAACTGCACCCAGCTTCTTCTGCCACTTCCAAACCCAGGTTTTACTGTGGATTCAGCCACATGCAGCTCTTGGGGGGTGTTCCTACATGCACTGAGGACTTGCTTGTTCTCCTAAGGCTGCTCTTGTGGAGTAAGCAAGAGAAGGTGCCTGTGCACTTCTTTTTTAAAACAGCTCCAAGCCAGTGGAAGCTCTTGTTGTCACTCCATAAATTGTGCCTGTACAGCCATGGCTTGCTGAACACGGAGTACGTGCACACCGGGGCTGGGGCCGGCTGGGCAGGAAGAGCTGTGTGTACACATCAACGCTCGGCCATTGTTCTGCAGCTATTTGAGTGCTGCAGACGAACAAAGGAAAGGGGCTCGAGCAGGAATGGAAGCCAGCCCAAGTATGACGATGGTTTATAAGGAAAAGCCCCTTCCTCCTGCCGAATGGGCTTGAAACTGAAAGCAGGACAAAACACTGTCACCTTGGGAGCTTGTCCTCTTACAAAGACCTTCAGTAACATGTGGCAAAGCCATGTGTCCCCTTACTCCTGGGCTCATCTGCTCTTTCCCTTCATATCTTTCCCCCTTGCGAGTCTGTTTGCCTGGAGCAGGAATGGCTGCTGGTTGCCAGTTAGGATAATGGGCAGGAAGAGATGTGAGCCCTCTGAAGCAGTCATAGGACAGCAAGTCCTACTGAAGGTCTCCAGGTGGAACCGCCCATTCTAGAGAAGGAAGGACAGAACACATGTAAAGGTAATTGGGAGGATCCTTTCTGGTGTGTTTTGGGTGAAGTAAACTGGACAGTAAAAAAGGTGAGGAAAGAAACTGAAAAAGAATGAAAAGGAAAAAGGTTTTGAAGCAGGCAAAGAGAGCGTGCAGTGGTGCTGAGTTAGCTGGTGCTGAGTTTACAGTGTGGAGAAATACTGCTTTGAAGAAGATCTGGCTGTGCAAGGCTGGAAGCTACCACAGCACTGCTGCTCCTGCACCGTTAGTCAGAGCCTGTGTGGATGCACAGGGGTTTGGGAGGGCTGCTGCCTCTCTGCTTCCAGTTCCTCTGGGTGCGTCTGCAGGGGCTACACATCTGCCCCACATCTTGGATATGGCAGAGATATCTGTAATTGCTGGCCTTGGCTAAATACCAAATAATGCCCTCTAACAGTTTAAACATCTCTTTCTAAATGCAATGGGTGAGACCTGCCAGTCTACAGCATAGTTAAATATTATATCCTGGTTTTTAAACCAGGCTTTTCCACATAAAATAGGGAACACAACCCTGGAAATGGCTTTGTCACACCTTTATAAAAATAGAAATATTTTCTTGCTAATAATGCTACAGCAAACTCTGATTCCCAGTAAGCCTACTGGGAACTCTCACAAGGCACGAGCAGCTGGGAAAACCTTTGTATCATCCCTTCCTTGCCATGCCTGGGAGAGTGGAGTGCCTCCGGTGTGGAGCGTGACACAGCGGCCCAGCTGGTCCGGGAAGGGAGGAGGGAGCTCTGCAGGCTGGATCCGGGGAAGCCGCAGCTGCAGCACTGCAGCACCTCGTGTCAGTTCCTGAGCCCCAGGTGACAGTCCCCCTGCACATCCACTCCCAAGTCACAAGGCTGCCGTGTGCATGGGAGCTGCTCTAAAATGGCAGAGAGGATACCTGTGATGGCCCACACGGGGTGCTCGGGCCTGGGACAGGCAGGCTGTGGTGAGCTCCACCAGACATTCTGATGTCGCTGCTTGGTTTCTGGACTGCTATGGGAAATCAGCTTCTGGTTCCCAGGCTGGGAAAGTACTGCACAATGCAGAGACCTGGGGACAATTTGAGCCCAAAGAGGAGATGACCACCCAGCAAGATACTCTCTGGGCATCGCAGACTTCCTGCCACCATTTCCTGGTGCTGCTTTCCCAGTCAGCACAGAGCAGGAGAGGGCCTGAACAGGCTGTGTGTGTCCTTCACAGGTGGTGACAGTTCCACTGCAACTTAGAGTGTGGCTTAGGCTGCTTATCCAGGGCATTATCTACACCAGACTCTTGTTTGCACCACTGATGTAGAAGAACTAATCACCTCCCATACACCATGGAAGTGAGTGATGTTGCCAGCGTTGTGGCTACCTTTGCAGGCAGATTTGCAGGGCTTGTGGTGTTTTGTGATGGCAGAGGATGACGCTGTCGTCTCTGCTTATTAAGGTTGTTTTGCTAATCAAACCTTGCTGAGGAGGGTAGAGGCTTCCTAGCCACTGCTCCTGCTGCTTATGAGGGGAGAGTGATGCCCCAGTGGAATGGAGAAGTAGTGTTTGGCTCCATCCTGTTGTTCTTCAGGCAAAGTGTGAGGGAACGGATGGTGAGAGGGCTGTCCTGGCTGTCCTTGCTTAACTGAGCATTCGGAGGCCATACAGTAAAGGTTTGGAACAGGAGACCAAGAAAATGGAAAAGCTGATCCTATGGGTATAGATAAGAATGCCCCCGTCACAGAATAACTCCCTCCTGATTCTGTTCTAAGTAGAGAGAAGAGGCGTTTTGCTTAGTTGTTTGTGTGGGAGGCACTATGTTAGTAGCTAGCAAATTCAGCGATAAATAGATACCATCATTAATGAGATCACCTGCTGGAACAATTAGAAAAGTATACTGGTGTTTTCCAATGCTGGGTCTCAGAGGAGTGTATGTGAGGATAAGACCTCAAAATAGAACTGAAGCTGTCAGTGTCCAGAACAGCCCTCTGAAAATTCTTCCACCTTGCTGACTTTCTTAACAGTGCTCGTTGTGGAGCACAAAGTCTCTGCCAGTGCCTGCAGCTCATGCAGGATGAGCTACTGAGTGCCTAACACCTTGCTGGCAGCCAGCAACAGGGACACACATTCCCTACATAGCCCTGCAGTGGCCTAATTCTGTGGGGTTTGGACTTCAGTGCCTGTGCCACACTCCTTCACTTTTGGCCCCATTATCTGCATCCTGCTGGTCCAGCATCACCCTAGGGGAAATGGGCAGCTTCAACCCATGGCTCTGAGCAAGACAGCTCAGTGAAATGTGGTCATGCAGCCAGTGCAAGGTAGACTGACAGCCTCATTTCTTGTAAAGGCCTAAAGTTCACAGAAAGCTAGAAATAGTTTTGGGGGTTTTAAAACATGTTAATTACATTAACTTTATATAGAATCAATTCAAAGCATTTTATGAGAGCAAATGTGATACTCGTTAGAAGCAGGCCTGTTAGAAAAGAGTTCATAATGTTAAAATCCACCTCCTTGATCCCTTGGGAACACTCTGCCCCTGGAATTTAAATCTCCACGGTTGGTCCCATGGCACTGCTCCATCCTTGGCTCCATCCTCCTCCCAGCTGTCAGGTACTTTAAGCTGCTGTGTCCAGATGTCCATTTCTTTGTGCATCAGCACCAGCACATCGTGGAGAGACACACAATTGTGTAGTGGCATAGTCAGAGATGAGCTGCTGCACAGAGGGGCTGTGAAGTCTTCTCTTTGGTGATATGTCATGGGCACTAAAGACTGCACCATGACTGGTACTCATCGTTCAGAGAGCTAGCATTGCTGAGGCTGCAGTGAAGCATTTTCAGCTTGGAGTGGCTCTTGGAATTTTGCCTTTCCACTACTTCATTGACTGCAAGACCCAGAAGTGCTGCATGTCCTGGAAGGAGGCACTTTCTGCTGCAGTTGCGGCCACAAGCAGTGTGGTTGTCCTGTGCTGCCCCACTGCCTCCTGCCTGCCTACCTGCCTGCCAGGTGTGCCTGCATGCAGGTGTGCAGGAGCTGCTCTCCACCACTGAGAGCAGAGGAGACTTCAGGATGGAGCTGTACTGGAGGTCCTTGGAGCGTCCTCTTCCTGCTGCACAGAAGTTCATCTTCAGAAGTTTATAGGGTCCCTGATTGAGGCTGGCTGTGTAACCATTTCTACAGCCTTAGCCAGGACTTAGATAGATACTGTCTGTCCTATGAGTAGATCTTAGAAAGGATCGGGTTTAAAATGCTCTAAATGCCTCCTTTTAGATGTCTTTTTTACACTCTTGTTGCAATGATGACATAATACAGGTTACACGGTGGCTTGTATCATGTTCTGAGGTTCATTACTGGAGCCTAGTTGTTAACCTTTAAAACTTAATCTTTTAAACAGCTTTTTAATAAATGGAGGGGCTCTCTCTCTGTTGAGAAGTATTTTGGGTTACTTTGTGGGTTTTTTTTAATGATGAATTAAGCTTTGCAACATCACTGGAAATTTAAAAATCAGAATTTTTAGGTGCTTTTCTAAGAGATGCTACCACTTAAGCAGGAATTATCTCAGAAAAATCTGATGACCTGTGCTGAGCAAGATGTCAAACTAAATAATTGTAATGGTCTCTTCTGATCTTGGAACCTATGACTGTACTTTCTGTAATTTCTGTAAACCCTTTTACAATGATGGATAAAATCAATCAGAAAGAGCAACCTTTTCAATTCCTCCTCATTCTTGCTGGACCCTGTTTCTCACCTGATTTTGTAAACATAGATACAAATGGTGCCACAGCAGTATGGGGATGAGATGAAAAGGTAGAAGACAGCATTTTTTCAGCTGTATGTTTCCACATGGAAGTGTTGGTTGTTACTACAATCACATTCTGATATAGAAGGTGTCTTCTTGTATTTCACTGATTAATGAAGACATCTGTTCCATCTTGGGGTTCAGCAATCAAGCTGTATTTCATGCTTCAGAGGCAGAACATTTTGCTTAGAAGTTCAATCTTAATCCAGTTGAATTAATAGGAACAAGATGCTCCTTATCCCAGTCTGGTTTTTAAACTTTTAGACTCATAGGATGAAGGTGATAGACGTAAAAGAAAATTGCTGTGGATCTGGATGGCTTGATTCTCATTCTCAATTTTGACTTCTGTGATGTCTTCACAAATTCCTATTTAAATAAATCATTGTTTTCAGTAAAAAAGAGCCAGATGACACTGTTTATATACCTTGGGGTGGAGGGAAGAGGAAGCAATTCTTGGATTCTATCTACGTACTTGTCCTATTTCTGTCAATTTTGATTTTTCTTTCCAGTCTTGTGCTGGTGGCAGCCACATAGTGTAAAGGCAGTTATATTGTTGGACACCTTAGGTACAAGAATAGAATAATGCAATTCAAGTAGGAAATTAATTATTTATATAGAAGGGTACCAATTTTGTTCAGCAGGAAAGTATAAAACAGTTTACACTCTGTTCAGAACAGACAAAGAACCTATTCTGTTCATGTAAATCTGTGTTCTGAATTTCTAATCTGCAATGTATAATGTCTTTCATATTTCACTAATAGATTCTTTTATTTAATAATTTTATACTTCTTTTGAAGTATTTTACATTTTAAATATTGGTTCTGTCTTATTCAGAACTGTGTTGACACATCACCACTGTTGTGACATGTGTCATTTAATCCAAAGTATCCTGAAGAAATTTGTTCCCTCAGAAAGATGAACAAGAATCAATTCTGGAACTGACATGTTTAATTTCAGAACTTTTACCAGGATTAAAATCATGTTTCTTACAGACTATATTTTATGAAATCTTACGATATAGACATCTACCTGTTCTGCCTACCTCTGCTTCTTGGAATCCTATTAAACTTGAATACCGCAGTAGTCTCCTTGACGTCTATAGATTTTGATTTAGCAAGATACAGAAGTAACTTAAGACAGTCACTTCTGGTTTCAGAATGGCTCCTTAGAATCAGAGGCTGGTCTGGGTTGGAAGGCACCTTCAAGATCATCTAGTTCAAGGCTGTGGGCAGGGAATTTTCTAATGTCCATCAAGGAGGGCTGTGCATGTTTGCACAGCAGGTAACTGTGTGCATTTGTCTCTCTTTCTAACATTTTCGCATGGCTAACATGTCAAAAGAGCTTCTGTCCCTTCCTTTACCCATGTTAATTGACTGACTTTGAAATCCTCTCATTAAAATTGTCATCTGGTTGAAAATAGATTACACCAAACCCCATTGGCATAACTCATCATTTGACCTCCTAATGGCCTTACCCATGGTAGAAAGAAACAGCGCCTGTGCACACTGCCTCTGACACTGCTTTTTTTTTCAGGGTTTATGACAGGCCTCATTTAGCACGGTCTTCCCAGCCCAAGACTGATAAAGATCTCGCCTACTGGAGAAGACGAGGGCAGGACTTCAGTGTGCTACTGGGCTATTCTCAGAAGACCAGCGTGGAGATGAAAGGCCTGGCTGCAGCCCCAGGGGCACCCCGGCACCCCAAGGAGAATCAGCTGAAGGTGGGGACAGGTGCAGGGTATGTCAGAAGAAGTGGCTTTCAGGAAAGCTGTGAAGTGCCCAGTGACTGCAAATGGCAAAGTCTGGAAGTAGAAAGCTGGAACCAGCCAAAAAAGGTAGGGAGGCAAATGTCCGAGGGTGACAGGGAGAAGCTGCTTCAAGAGCTGTATTCTCTGACCATGGGAGACAATGTACTCAGCACCCACAGCAGGGGGAAATCGCAGTCGTTGCCGAGGGTCCTTTCACCTGAGAGCATGAGGTGCGTGGAAATGCCCTCCCTGACCAACAGTAACAACTCGCTCAGTGTTACTAAAGCCCCCTCCTATCCCCCAAACAGACTGGGTGTGGAGCCAGCCAAGCACCATGGAACGGGAGGCCATTTCCTTCCCCTGGTGAAGCCCAAGTATGGGAGACCTCTCAAGCCTCCATCCTATGAACTGCAGCGGCAGACTAGGGTATCTGCAGAAACCGTGGGTTGCCAGGACCACTACCAGAAAGAGGAATCTATCTCCTACTTAGCCAAAGTCAATGAGCCAAGGCAAGATGCTGGCATTCCAGACTCTGGTTTGGAGCCCCCAGTGTACGTACCTCCTCCTTCTTACAAATCCCCACCCCACCAACACGTGACCCGACATTCCCCCAGTGAAGTGCCTAACACCAACACGTGCGCCAGCAGTGATCCACAGGGTCCTGCAGAGCGGGTTGTCCCCTGCCAACGACCAGCCATGAATGCTTTTGAAGTGGGGGATGACCCTTGCAAAGACAACCATTTTCCTCATGGGAAGCAAAGCCATGTAAGGCGTCCTGCTGACCACCTGCGTTCCGTTCAGTATATTCCCTTTGATGATCCTCGGATACGACATATTAAAATTGCACCACTGGAAGGTCTGCAGGGTAACTCTAACCACACTGAAAATGCATGTAGTCCCAGTTATGGTGCTTTGCAAGAGAGAAATCTTGAAGTACAGTACAACAGTGCCTTTGTGGATGCATCAAACTTGTCCAGTTCTGCAAAGGGAGAAAGAACTTCTGACAGCTCCACCCACAGCAACAGATGGTTGGCACCATCCATCCGAGATCAGGAAAATTGTGCCTTGCCGGACCAAAGAGACAATTGTAGTGCAACTAATCACAGTCCCCGTAACGAAGCCAGCACAGAGTACACGAAAGGCAAACTTTCTGTGAGAAATTCACATATGGGCAACACCTGTGAGACTGTTACAAAAGTGAAAAAGTTTGAACCTGGAACTGGGATGCAGAGCAAAAAGAGTTCAAAGAAAAAAATGAATGAAACTATATTTTGTTTGGTCTCCATCCCAGTTAAATCAGAATCCAATCTGCCAGATACAGATAGGAACAACAACATAACTCGGAGTCCTGATAAGAATAGGTTTGATAACAATGGGGCTTTGCAAGAACAAAGTCTCTTAAGTATGTCTTCAACAGACTTGGAATTACAAGCACTTACAGGAAGCATGACCAATAAAAATGAGTTACAAAAACAAGAGCTGTGGAGACCAGAGGAGTTCAAACAAATGAATGACCTCAGATTTATTCAGCCTACAAAACACAGAGAGCTCAAATATTCTGGCTCCTGGCCAGGTGATCAGTACAAAGACCAGCAGACACAGACCAGTTTCTCTGAAGAACCTGAGAGCCCACAATTTTTCCATGATACAAAGCCCGGGAAGCCTGATAGTAGCAAGCCGCTATCTCCAAAACTCCCGGGATGTACAGCATCCACGATGGCGGCAAAACAGACAGGATCACCTTCTGAGGAGAGAGGCTGCAGGCAGAGCAGTTACAGTATGAAGGGCCAGACACAACTCAGCCAGTCTAGCAACAGTGCATTTTCCAGGACTGCCACCTCAGTCCTTCAGTCTCCCTCCCCAAAAGCCCACCAGAGCCAGCCTGTGCCTGTCCAAGAGAGGGAAAATGGCTTTCTTTCCAAGGGAGATGTAGTTAAGGGAGAACCAGGTGCTCCTTGCAACAGTAAAGAACCATTTGGGCAGTTCCTGTTGAAACCTGTAAGTCGCCGTCCCTGGGATGCAATAAGTGAGCTAGAAAGTTTTAACAAGGAGCTGCAAGGGCAGGAGGAGAGCACAAGCAGTGAAGAAGATTTGGAAAGTGCTGCAGCTCCTCTGCAGGCAAGTGCCTTTAGGCAGAGGAGGGAGTCCAGAAATGAGAAATCAAGCCAGGAGCCAAAACATGGTGGGAAATCAGCAATGGTTGTGCCAGAGGTGCCTGTATTTAGGTCAGGAAGGGTTAAAAGTAAGTCTGAAAGTTGGAGCATGGGGACAGAGCATGGTGGTGAGTCAAGATACGTTGGCTCCTCAAAGCCCAGAGAGAGCAGTGAAGGCATCAGGTCAGCAGATGGAAGTCTGATAACAGAAATGGGAATGGGGGAAGCTAAGAGCAGAACAAGCAAACAACCAGTTCATATGGGCCCTGTCAAAAGCATTTTGTCCAGTAGCTCAAGTAGTTCATGTCACAGTAATCCTTTCAATAACCCTGTTTTGCAGGAGATGAGTGAAGACCAAAATTACCTAGACTTTGTTAAACTGAGCAAAGGTGAAACTCCCACAAATGACAGGGTATTAGAGAGAGGGTCAGTAGTACGCTTATCACTAACAAAGAGGAACCAAAGGTGCTCTGAGCCAGATTTGAGGTCAGTGGGACTTGATGTGGCCCCAGAACTTGGTGCTAACAACTCTGATCACTCTTCAGATGCAAATGCAGTGGAAATCCCTGTGAATGAGTCATTGCAGGCAAGAGCTGCAAGAATTTTAGGTATAGATATAGCAGTGGAGTCTCTCCTTCCAGATGACCATGTTGGGCCCCATCCAGGCACTAGCCCTTCAAATGGTGCTCAGGACTTTGAGTCGTCAACAATAGGGAGCACAGTAAGTAACAAAGAAAGAAAAAAAGAAGATTCTTACGAAGGCAGACGAAAGTGTGGCTGGACAGAGAGTGCTCTCTTTGTCAGAGCAGGAGGACGATCTTTATACCCTGATGAATGCCAGGCCACTCACCAGGAAGCCAGTGCTAAACCACTAGTAACTGAACAAGTTCTTGTACAACCTGCGAGTCCCAGCCAAGGCGAGGACCAAAACTTGGTTTGCAAGTCAGCTCCTTATCAGCATTCAGAAAAGAGAGTGAGGAGCACGTCAAAAGTAATCGAGACACTCCAAGGCAAGCTCACGTCTCCACCCAGCCGGACTGCCATGGATCGCTTGGTGCGAATGAAAGAAGTTGACTCTGTGTCGCGGATGAGACGTCTGAGCATTAAGAGTGCAGATTCAGGAGAGGAAGTGGATGAGGAGAAGCTGTTGAAGGTACCAGAGGAGAGAGGAAGCAAACTGGCAAGCTCAGGGGCTGTTTCCAAGCGTGTTATCTCTCTCAGTGAAAATGGATGTTTAGACGGAATTGACAAGAAGAAGATCGACAGAGATTTTTCTTTAGGTAAGACCCTGTTATGGGAGATCCAGATGGGTGCTGGTTCCTTATGTAATGGGCATGATCAGTTCGCTTGCATGCCCACGTAATGCTGCTCAAATAGTAACAGGCTGTAGGTGGTACTATCCTCATCTGGGAGCCACCCACTTTGCTCTCCTTGTGGAAAAGATGAGTGTTCTCTGGTCCCATTTTAGGAATAGTTACTGTAAAACTCACTTGTGATATGGAAATTCATTCAGAGACTGGAGTGCTCCCTAAGGTCTTATCTCTGTCTAATTGTTTCAGGGAATGGCCAGGCTAAAATACGTTAGTTCAAAGACAGTCACACTAAAACACTCTAATGCCAGTGTTTGGGAACATGTGGTGATTTAATCATAGCTGTTCCTTGAATGCCAATTTTTTTCCTTCTCTAATACTTTAGTAGACACATACTATATCATAGTTCAGAAGGAACTAAAAATAAAAATCTGATGTTCTTCTATGAAGCCTCTGGGAAATGGCTGCATATAGGGGCCTGGAAATTCTCTTTCTCTCATGAATATTTTCCAGATCAGATGTTGAGAATAATTGTTAACCCCAGGACAAATGGAAAGTTGACTTTTTCAATGAACACCTTTTTTTTTTTTTTTCTATTTTTTCATGTTTCTGATCTCTCTGAAACAGAAACTGGCATGAACTACATGACATGTAGTCCATATGCATCCCCAAAGTAACATGAGTTGTTCCCTTTCTAAAACAGTTTTCATTTAGCATTTTGTTGAACAACCGAAAATAAGTTGTTGCTATAGACCTGTGTAAAGGGATAAATCTCCTAGGCCACCTGCCTAGTCCATTAAATAAATCGAAGTGAGCAAACATACAGTGTGAAAGTTGTTAAATTAGTATTAATCTTCTCCTTCCTTTTTCCATCCTTTCTGACACTTTAACTTGAAATCTGCACAGGTTTTTCATTTAACCTTATTGATATAAATCTGTTCACAGTTTTCCAGTACAGAGGGACTGACATTAAATGTAGTATACTTTAAACTGGATTTATGCATTTCCAACTGCAAAGAAATGCTTGTATGGGTTTTAAGTATTGACTCCTGCAGCCTTGCAGCCTTTTTCTCCATGTCTTTTTCTGTATCCCACATCTTTGTCTGTTTCTGCTCTGAACTGTATTTCTCCATACCAGATTTTTCAGTCTGATTCAGCTTTCTTGTACCCATCAGGTCTAGTATGCCCCACATGCATTTCATATGCTTTCCTCCCTTGGGGTTGCTGCTGGAGTGAAGAAAATAACTGTTGTGGTGACATGACTTCAGGGATGTATCAAAACAGATTGTGTGCATTTTATTGGAGAGTTATTCTGCAGTAAATTAGGTCTAAATTTATCCGTCTTGCTGACAATGCCAGGACTGTATTCTGCAGTGTATTCCCACTGCAGCAGTTCCCTCACAACCGTAACAGCCCTCCCCATGTTTGGATGGCTTGAGTGTCCCTTTCCTGCTGTGCATGTCCAGTACTGCAGAGTGACACACCTGAGGTGGGCAGGTGGCTCCTCCACTGGTCTTTTCCCATCCAAAGAGAGCCTGATTTGTTGATGGCCCCAAAAGCTTCACCTTACAGAGGGACTGTAAAAAGGCCTGATGTGTCTTCCTCTGTTAAGTCTCACTTGAATTTCCACAATAGCTTATTGGTACCATTGAAAGCCCAAACGAGAATTAATCCTGGAAAACCATTGTATTTGTTGCTTTCAAAAAGCAAATATTCCATTCTAAAAGACCAGTATTTGGAGCAAGGTGGGGTGATGTTAGTCTTATAGTTGCAGACTGGGCCTGTCACAGAGGCTGCAGCCCTTAGCAGAAACAGGCTTTCACATGTATAATGTAGCTTGGCAGACGAACAGTCATCTCAGAGTAAGAGCCCTGCCAAAACTGAGTGCAAGAAGCTCATCTTACTATGCAAATACTGCCATTAGGAGAACATCTCCAAGTGTTCCCAAATGCATTGGATGTCTTTTCTCCTTTGCTGTTAGAAGATGTGAGGCTGCTAATTTGGCTTTGTTTCTGTAAAGAGCATTTTAAATGAGCTTAACCAAATGTTGAATAAACATTTCTGTGTCAATGCTAGAACTCCAATGTCTGTCTCCCTCAAAAGAGTGACCTGGCCTGTCAGTCTGGCACTTTCACAGGATCACAGGATTTCTAGGTTGGAAGAGACCTTCAAGATCATCGAGTCCAACCATGTTCTTACACCTCAACTAGATCATGGCACCAAGTGCCACATCCAGTCTTTTTTTAAACACATCCAGGGATGGTGACTCCACCACCTCCCCAGGCAGACCATTCCAGTACTTTATCACTCTTACTGTGAAAAATTTTTTCCTAATATCCAGCCTATATCTCCCTTGACGCAGCTTGAGACTGTGTCCTCTTGTTCTGTCCGTTGTTGCTTGGAGAAAGAGACCAACCCCCAGCTGACCACAGCCACCCTTCAGGAAGTTGTAGAGAGTGATAAGGTCACCTCTGAGTCTCCTCTTCTCCAGGCTAAACAACCCCAGCTCCCTCAGTCGTTCCTCGTATGGCTTGTGCTCCAAGCCCCTCACCAGCCTTGTTGCCTCCTCTGGACGCGCTCAAGCATCTCAACGTCCTTCCTAAACTGAGGGGCCCAGAACTGAACACAGTACTCAAGGTGTGGCCTCACCAGTGCTGAGTACAGGGGAAGAATGACCTCCCTGTTCCTGCTGGCCACACTATTCCTGATACTGGCCAGGATGCCATTGGCCTTCTTGGCCACCAGGGCACACTGCTGGCTCATGTTCAGCCGGCTGTCAATCTGTCATTGGTTTAGGTGCTGAGGGCATGGGTAAGCTTTCAGGGAATACACTGAGCCATGCAGAGGCTCCATGTCTTGTAGCCTGGTTTTCTCCCTTCCTCCTCACCCCTGTCCTGCCACTCCCTGAAACAGTGAGCACCTGAAATTTTGTGGAGAATTCTGTTAACGTGAATGAGTCTGGCCTTAGGAAAATCAGGTTTCTGAAATGTAAATCCTTTTTTGTTCTTAAGTCAACCTATCACAGAACACTTCAAAATTTTATGTTCTAACAGTTTAGATGGCAAAATATTTACAATCAAAAAATGTTACTGCTTTAGAGGCATCTTCATACACCATCAGTGCATTCAACTTAAAAAGATGCAGCATTATCCTAGAGCACACCAGCCCTCAAAAACTTTATTCCTGTTGGTTTTTTGCATTCATGTGGTGTCTATTTGGAAATACCAGAAAAGGCTTAGCAGAAATCATAGGTGTTGCTGGCACAGAGGCCTTTCTTGGGTGGACTAGCAGCTTGAGGAGGGTGGGCAGGAGAAGTGGTAAAAGATTCTGCACCACAAAGTCACCCACTGGGACGAAATCCAGAAGTCCTTTCTTAGCCAGTTCCCCCTTGACATGAGTGTGGATGTAGCACATGGACACTTGCACATAGGAGCAAAAATTTCCCTGGAGGATTTTTATGCTTTTTATGTTTGAATGAAGACACTCACTCACATCAACACAAAAGTCCTGAGGATGAACGTTTTACTCCAAAGTGTCATATTTATGTGTGGAACGGTTTTCATGCTCAGCTGTTTAAATGCGAGCGCTGTGGGAGTACAGCCTTCGGGAGGGACGTTTAAGGTTAGCACAGACACTCAGGTTGCGTAAGAGCAGAAGCAGCACGCGGCGGCGCGGCTGCAGTGCCGGTTTGTCCGGGCCCCTCTGCTCCTGCTGACTCCTGCCCAGGTAGCCCTGGCTCCTACACGCCATGACCGTGCACCCTAAGGGCAAGTCAGGCGTCTGCATGATGGCACTGGGCAGGCAGACCTCACAGGGCAAAGCCTTTTCATCACAGGCCTGTCCCAGAGTGATGAGGGTAAAGGAAAAGGCTCATGTCTGCTCACTTCTTGGCCAGAAGTGGGATAAATCCAATGAAAAAATCTGATAGAAGAGTGTCCTCAGGGACTTGAGAAAAGGAAAACCAACCTGTGGTATGTCCTGTGAACTGGCAGGAGAGAGGCTGGAAATGAAGAAGAGTGTTAGTAAGCCAGTCCAATGCTTTAGTGAATAAGGCTGAAACATGAGCTGCAGTTTTGCAGACTGAAGCGAGACAGACTAACCATAGTGATGCAACACAGCTGTGCTTTCCTGTTTTCTGTTGAATTAATCTGAAACGAAGGATTTGCAATCAAATGAAAAGATTCTGATGACTGCATGGCATAATCACTCCTCCTTCAGCCAGCCTAACACACCCTGCTAGGATGCTTAAAGCATTTACTGGTCCTCAGTGTTCAGTACAAGGGGGAGCAAATCTTAGGTCTTTTTCTTCCTGTCAAAGCACCTGAAAACTGGAAGTAATCACTTAGCATTCAGTGTGCTTGTTCCTACCTACCCAATGCCTTCCCAAATTCTATCTTCATGCATTTGATCAGAGTTGGTCCCAAATTATACTGGTAAAAATGCAAAATTTGGGTCAGGAATGTGATATGTATCTTTAATGCGGCAAGTCCATTATCAGCTTCTCTTTTTTTAGTAAAGACAAGGGAAAAGATGTGTCATTTCCACAGCTAGCAATATTGAATAGATTTCACAATACATTATTAATAGTGTTCTCTTGGTTTTTTTCCAGATACCTATGACCCCACCAAAGTTGAAAAGGTGTGAGATTAATGAAGAGGAGAATAGAGAAATTTCTGCTCTACTAAGAATGTTTCACTGATTTTTTTTTTTCTGGATGCTTTATGTTTGGTTTTTGTTCTTTAATGTTTGGAAATTGTCTCCATTTGTGATGATCATGGTGTACTGATAATGCCTTTACCACTGCCACTAGGAATTGGCTATTCATGTCTGAAACTGTTGCGGAGACCACAGAAAAATGTGACTTCTGCGTTGGAACCATCTGGCTTTGTAATGTTTAAGACAGTACCTACCACTGGCAAAAAGTTTTCAGCTGAACTTTATTTCAGTCTTTAGCAAGGATGATGAAATACATCAAGTGAGGTGTTACATTGGTGTAAATGTAAACGTGGGAGATTAGTGAAATTATTTTTAAAAGAATGTGAATCTATAAGCTAAACTTCTAAGTATCTACATTCTAAACTTTGTTTAACTTAAGGGATTTTTGGCCATAAATAGAAAGTGCTGCTGCACTGTGTGAGGGAAGGAATGTGAAAGAATGGTAGCAAAGACTGATTGTGAAATTATCTCTGACTTCCAGAGTTTGAGTTTACTTGGATTAAATACTTACTTGCCACCTAGAAAGAAGAAAAACAAAACCCAAAACTTGTAAAACATGGAAGACTTTTGTAGTACAGTGTACAGAACATGTAATTATAGTAGCTGGCAACTATGTTTCAAACCAATGCAAAGTATACCACTGGCTGTTTTGCACTCAGTATTACCTATTTTTGTTTTGCTGTTTAGAAATTCTTTATATGAAAGAATAGTAGCTGGTTTAAAATAGCCCATTTTAACAAAGTAACTATATTTCTTGTTACAGAATACTATCTATTTTTCTATGATGTAAACAATTGCTAACAAGTGGCAAGTATAAAGAAGTATTATTATTGTTATTATTATTATTATATTTTAAGAAGACTTATTCCTCTGAGTGAAGGTGCCCCAAGCAGATTTCACTTGTATATCTTAATGCACACACCATATTGCCACTTACTCAGTAACGCTACCATATTTTGTTTTGAAAAAAACCCTATCTATCTATCTATCTATCTATCTATCTATCTATCTATCTATCTATCTATCTATCTATCTATCTATCTATCTACTACAGGGTTAATTTCTAATTTTTCCCACTCAACCCTCGGATCATTCTTCTTGGAGCCATTTTTTGAAACACACGGAGAACTCTCCAGGCTGGTGCTGCTGCCATTCCATTCCAGGGACGCTGATTACCAAAAAGTGGGTTGGGATCTTCGTCCCAGTGTTGCCGAGTGGCTCAGATAAAATACCTGCTTGCTTTCTTATACTTTGTTCCCTTTTACAGATTGAGTTTGGATTAGGCCAGTGCACAAAAATAAGCAAAACTGGGTTCTTCCCTGAAGTCACCAGGTGTTGCTGCGGAGAAGTTCAGGTGTCTACTTGATGACATTTAAATACATGGCTTTAAATATATTTTACCTGCACACACAAATGCATGAATTACAGAATTTGTAATAAAGCCTATGCATTCTGCCCTTTGATCCTGAATTAGCCTGCTTAGTATCTGTCTTAAAAGCCTTTATGTCAATTCCCGTATGTTTTTTGTAAGTACCTGTGTACTAACATTCTTCTGATGACTTGTTCATGTACTTCACCAGTCTATTCTATTGGCCTTTTCTGGGTTTTAGCATAATTTTATTTTTTAAAATCTTGTAGTTTCTTGAAATATTTTTTCCTAAGTCTGTAATTTGGAAAGAACGATCAGGAAAAACACTCATCCTGTGTTTTGGCAGCAAGAGTTTCTTGTCTGTAACACATGATTCTGTTACATATGGACTATTTAAAGCTTGCTTGAAAAGAAAGTGTGGTGTATAATTTATTTTATTAACTCTTGTGCATGCTGTGTAGCAAAACTTGTTGACAAACTGTTCCTACCACTCTTACTATATTCACCTCTCTTCATCACCATCTAGAACATCTGGGGACTTGTAAATACCTACAAAACATGTTTTTCCCCCATGGTGCCTCCCCACCTGAGTCCTGCCCATAAAAAAACAGTTTTGAAAGAACTTCAACTCTCATCTTCCCACTTACCAGTGAAGCTGAGATGTGTAGCAATTAATTGAAAGTTTTAATTTAACCTTGATTGCTGAAGAACTGTAAGTTGTCCCAATAAGCATTCCTGTTACCTTCTCTTTATATCTACATAGAACAAAAGTTTTCTGTGCTTTTTATTTTCTTCTGATAGGAACAGGTTAATTGATTCTGCAGTGTGTCTGTTTCATCAGTCATGTCAAGTAATTACTTTTCCAAAGCACATAAACATCCATGATCTTAAAAAAAAAACAACAACAAAAAAGGCAACAATATTGCAGGGAAAGTTTTATTGGCCAAAACTAAAAAATTAAACCCAAAAAGTGGGTAAGCTTTATTTTGCAGTAGTATGTGACTGAGCAGTGGATGAAGGAGCAGAGTTAGTACTCTCTTAGAAATGGTGTATTCCTCTAACAACACTGGTAGTTTCATTTGATAATATGATACAGACGACTGAGAAATCCATAGGGTACAATTTTCTGAACAGTTTTGCCTCAGTGTTTCTACAGTGTCAATGCCATGGGTCAGCTATTGGAATGGACTGGATGGTACCATAGCTGAACCACCCTTCCAGAAACGTTTTGCCAGTTTGCAGTCAACAGAGAGCCCCTTTTACGCCAGACATGGTTAAAAAACAGTAAATGGTGAATGCCAGTGCCTGTCTCAATGGCTACATAAAAGTGTCTTGGCAACAGCTGTCACTGGTAATGGCAACAGCAGGTGCTCAGGGCTGAGTGGGTGCAGAGGTGGAGGATGCAGCAGGCTGCTTCCAGTGCCTCGTGCAATGCAAGCACAGTGAAAAGTGAGGAACCCTGACTCTATTCTAGGGGAAAGAGCAGAGCTAGAACCTCAGAAATGACATTTTTACAACATGCTGCATATCCAGCTCATGCTGCTGCTACGATGTTGTAGCTGGGGAAGCTGAGGTCAGGGGAAGATACTGGTTTCGTAAGCATTCTCAGGAATTCATGCAAAAAAACCCCAAACCTGACTGATTCATACATTAAAAAAAAAACCGTTTAATGGGGACACTTGGGACCTGGACGGCTAAAGAGGACCTGCCACCTCTTTCCCTTTACCCTGTTGAAATCCAGAAGGGATGGTCACATCCTGAGGGGCTGGTGTCAGTATCAGCGGCTGGTGGCAGGGAGATAAAAATGAACACGACATTCCAGGCTCCTATCTCCTCTCTGAGGAAGAGAAGCCGCCCGTGAACGCCGGGGCTGCTGAACGGCCCGAGCCCCGCGGACGGGGCAGGACGGCCTGTCCCGGTGCGGCAGAGCCAGGGGGAGCGGGACTGCGATCGGGACTGGGATCGGAAGGGGGGACGGGCGGGCTCTACCGGGGCCGCGCATCTGGGCAGGGCAGCGCGCTCCCTCCTGCGGTTCCCGAGCGCCAGCAGAAAGTTGGTTTCCCCGAAGAACCGCTGTTTGCGGGCCCCACGCCATCCTCCTTGCTAGAGTCGTCTGGAACAAGACAAAGTGCGGTCTGAGCAGAGCTCTTCAGGCTTTGAAATGCCACCACCACCACAGCTAAAGCCGGGGATGGGAAGGCAAAGGAGGGAAATGCCTCTAAACGACTTGAGACCTCTGGTGACAGGAATGCCCAGTGATACAATACACCTGACCAAGCATCACTCGTCAGATATTAACTCAAGAAGCCTTCCTCAGGCATAAGAAGGGCTGTGGTATTTCATACCACAGGTTTTGTCTTTATTGAAAACACCAGCATCATGTATCAAAACCATCAAATTTCCTTGACTCAGCTCCTGATGTGGGGAGCAAGTCTTTATACTGAAACATCCAATGACTCTGGGAAAACAGGAAGGACAGCAATGCTTAAAATGGTAGAGTCACAGTATTAACCTCTCACCCTTAGAAAATAACCAGTCCTATCAAGCTTATTTAAGGATAAATATTGGAATTTTGTAAAATATTTCTGTTTAGTATCACAAATCAGTATAAATACCTAGAGTCAACATTTTATTGCCTTTGCCACATGGACAGCCAGCTGAATGTTAGTTTTATAGTGCTCGACCTTCTCTTTGGGTTAAAATGTTGGTATCTTCTTCACTGCCTCCTATCAAAGAAAAAAAAAACAGTGGAGTGATTGGGGGAAATGCAGAAATCAAATGTTCTTGCATTTTTTATGACAAAAGTTCTTGCAATTGCTAAGTGTGTTCTTTTGTCCAGCTTCAAAATCTGATAGAGGCAAGTATATATGAGAAATTAATCTTTACTTGGCAGGAGCCTTCAGCTCAAAGAAGATAGACAAAACAGTGCTAAAAGGAATGGAGAGAACTGACAGCTTGTCAGATTTCTGTATGTTTTGTGTAAAGCTGTGCTTTTGGAAGACATTGGTATTTTCTTGGTTAGGCATCAAACAATCCCCTAATTTCCCTCCGCTGACAATCAGCCACAGTGCTGTAGCCCTAATTTACTGGAGTGGGTTTTAATTACAAGTGGAGTCTACAAAATTTACACTTCCATTCTTCTGCATAATCCAAATAAAGGTTCAAGCTGAAGATTTAATGAGATGATGGCTATATCACTGAATTAATTAGAAAAGTTGGAAAATTGTGATTTTTTATTCAAATTTGCATGAAAATGTTCACTGTTTCTCCCCTGTGGACTAAATGAAATCTGTTTACCATCAATTCTATTTTCAAAGAAAAAAATATTTCAAACAAAGAAAAAGGGGAATCCTGATATCAATAGCAAAGCCCAAACCACAGTGCTACCTCCCACCCATGCTGAAAAATATGTTTGCAATATGGCATGCAGAGCTGCACAGCAGGGAGAGGGTGAAAGGAACTTAAATCAGAATTGACCAGCACATGGCTGAGATTAGAAATAGAAATTAAATTCCCAGCCAACAGAAACCACAACAGCATACATATTTTAAAATGAAGGAGGAACTTTCTACCCTTAACAGCCATAATCTCAGCTTTCTTTAGAGCTCTGGACCAGCAGAGAAAATAATCAGAACCATTCTGAAAGCCATTCCTGACCTGGAAGGAAAACAAGGAGATACATGTGCTAGACAGTGAATAAGTACCCATGTGTCTTTGTCCTTATACAATACAGATAATTCTCCACACTGACTTTTAAGATATTGTGGCCTTTCTCCAAAACTAATACTATGTCATTGCCTTGGTTTTCTTCTGTCACTAGTCCACAGGCAGACTTAGTGGGAAAAAAAATAGAGGAAATAGATGTAAGCAATTATAATACTATTTATATGATATCAGAAGATGAATGTGTTTTAAGAATTTTCTTTGTTTTGTTTTTTCTTTTCCTGCACAATGCAAATACAGTTTCTGAGCTTACATGTAAACCAGAGGGGTGCTGTTATTCAGACAAGACATATTCAAAATAAAGATTTTGCATGAGTACATTACTCAGTGATGTTGATGTTGTTATCATGAGGTAAAATGGAGCGTGTGCTCTGATGTTTGCACTGCCTTCAAGAAAGATAAATGTATAGGTGAAGTGTTAAAAGGCTGCAGTATTCTCCAGAGGTCTGCTATTGCCAAACCTGGTGTCTTACAGCATGAGGTACAGAATTTATTTTTTACTTTAAAGAATTTCTTTCCACATCCACACTGTCTCAGACCAGCACATACATTGATTTCCAAGTAATGTTCTGTTTGTTTGCTACCTGCAGGGTGTGTTCGGCCTCTGTTCAAGGGTGGATTCCTCCTTTACTGCCTGGCAACTAGCCATGTGCACCGGCCAAACCTACACCGTCAGAGCATTTTCCACTCCATGTCAGTGTTTCCCCCTCCCTTTGCAGAAGTCGATATGGCATTAGCATAGTTTACTTTGGCTATGTTGCAGTAAAGAATGGCATGTTCTGTATTTGTGCTGATAGGACTTCAAGAGAGCTAAGTTATCAAGTTAATACAATTTCTTTTTCCCCTAGGCAAAAGTGTAGGTTGCTCATGGCTAGAACGTGCAGCTCTGTCTTTTGTCACTGGCTGACAAGCAGGTCAGACCTTACTGTCACACTCTCACGTATTACTGTGTAGAACCAGTGGATTCATCCCAGTACCTCTCATGTGTCACCAGCAAACCTGTGGAACAAAAGACCCAACAGATCTGGGGAGGCTGAAGATAGAGATGATTGTGGCAGTTCTGCTCTCCTCTTCATCATCCAGCCAACCTGATCTCACTATACCCTCTCCTCACCTGCTTGAAGTATAAAAATCTCAGGTCCAGCATAATCCCATCTTCTACCCAATTGGAGTCTAGAAACCAATTTTCCTACATTTTTTTCTGCTGGTAGGAGAAAGCAGGCATTCAGTTATTTTCAGTTGCTGATATATGGGGGTTTTTGTTTCTACTCTTTACCTTAGTTTTGATCCCTGAATCAATTCAAGAATGTTGTACATTACTTTTTGCAGATGTACATAACACATAGGGCCCATTTGCTATTAGCTACAAAAGGCAGAAGTCCCCAGGGTCCAAACTCTCCTGTTACATTGAGACCTGACATTTCAAAGAACAGGGCTGGGCATGTGTTTGGGAACCCACACATAGCCCCATAGGAAAGGTGAAAGAATAAGAGCAGAGACCTTTCTGCACTTGCTACCGCTCACCCTCTCTGTTGTATCAAGGCTGATGCCAGCCCCTCCAGCATCCCCGTCTCTCACTTTTGCTCTTGGATGTCACCTGGCCAGCAGTCTCATGGAATGCTTCAGGGGACACACTTTCTGCTTGCTGCTACCAGACCTGGCCAACACAGTCTGTGCTCCCACCAAGCAAATCTATCAGTGCTCAGGCCCACCCTGGCCTGCAAAGCACATCAGTGGGAAAGGGTAGTGATGGCTAAGGGTGAGCAGAGGTTGCTCTGCTCTCACTCAGAAGTTTCCTTGTTAAGTCAATCAAAAACGCTCCCAGATGCTTCCCTTTATCCCCTCTCCAGTACTAATTGAGAGAGCCACCAGCTCACTCACCCTTTGCCACTCTAGCCCACACATGCCTGACCCTTGATAATCGCATAAGACCCTCAACTCTTATCTTACTCTACGCACATCTCATCTTCTTTATCTCTCCCACTGACCTCTCACAGCCTCTTTGTTTGACCTTTCTGGGCAACAATGGTATGTCACCACTGTTCAGTTAAACCTATTTTATCTCTCAAAATCGTCCCTTTCTTGGGGGAAAGAAAACAACCCCCTGGGGAATCCTTTAGCACCATTTATGCAGTGAGGTGCTAACATCAGCCTGCAGAACAGTGATACCTCAGATGATGCAGAAAGGAAGGAAGCCAACTCCTTCCTTTTATCTCTTAAAAGAAGATCACTTATCATAACAATAATTAAAATCAAATTCCTGGAAAGAAAGAAAAAAAAAGAAAACCCCCTAAAATCTCTTTGAGGATCTATGCCATGCTCTGTAGTAGTGTGTTTACAGGCCAGCTTGTAGCTCACTTTGCCACCAACAGCCAGTCCTTGGGAAGGGCTGGGCAGATGTTGCCCCAGCCAGGGAGGTTCAGCTTCTCCTCTTACCCCTCCCCTACATGATCTAGTCTGCAGCGTATTTAGATTTTCCTTCCATGCACTGCTCCAGGTACAGCCTTTAGCTGGTCAGCATGGTAACAACACCACCAGTTCCCTGAAACCCACACAGCCGTGAGCACAGTGACCTGGCCAGCTCACGTCATTTGAAGTGGCGGGGGTTATAACATTTTGGGGGTAGGAAAGCTTGCCATTTGTCCAATTTTCTCATTATTATTGTAGCGTAATGTTTAGAGTATAAAGGAAGTCCTCTGCTGTCCCAGTGGTGGGTCACACTATAAATACCCCAGATGGCACAGGACAAGGAGGGCTATAAAACTCAGGATGTGGGTCACAGGATGGCTGTCTGCTTGCTGTCTGGGGGAACATGATAATAAACTCTTGCAAAGAGCTCTGATAACACCACATGAAAGGATTACAAACACTGTGGAGGAGATCTTCGGCTGCTGTAAAATGTCACTGCTCTCTTCAGTTCATGATATGCTGCTTTTCTTATTTCCGTCCTTTCTCAGCCTCCTCCTGAGTGCCTGGGGTTGAAAAGTATCCACAAACTTTTTTTTTTTTGCCTTCTGCATTACTTTTCAGCTCCTTTTCCCTCTCAGTGCAGACACACCTCCCTGTTCCTGAAACATCCTCCTTACCCTATGCAGCTGTCATACAACTGTGACACTCCAGCCAAAGGTCCCCTGAAGGATATCAGCACCATGCCAAAAATACAGAGCCCTCTTCCCTGCCCCCAAGAGTCACAGGCACAGCAGGGAGGTGAGTGAGGGCAGTCACATAGAGGCCACCAGGTTCCTGGGGCAGATTTTAAACAGAAACATTCCTTATGTTAAAATCATCCTTTATTCTCCTGAAGAAGTTCAAAACAAAAGCTAGGAATTTTATCAACTCATCCAGTAAGAGGATGCTCATTGAGAACCTTGTGCCTTTTACTGTTTTATTGTAAAAATATTATTGACTATGTCATTGGTATTTTCATAATCCTGGGATAATGTTTTTAGTAAGATTTAGAAAGAGTATTAATTAATCCAATACATTTCATTGTATTGGAAGGAGGAATACAATAAGAAGGAGGAGTAGGAATAATGAAACAATGATGGATTGATTTCAAACCTTCAGAAATAGTCTTTGCAAATCCCACTCAATACAATACGTCTTTTCCCCCCACTTCAAAAGTAATTATTCATGGTTTTGATCTGAGTAACTGAATATTCCCCCCACCCTCAACCTTTCAAACTATCAAATCCTGGTGTGGACAGAGCTCTGTGGAGCTATTCCAGCTGAAGTTCAGTGGTTGGTAAATGTTGGGGTCTTCATTTATATCTGTACAGTTTTGTTAATGGCTTAGAAATTACACTGCTTTAGCTATGCAAGTGAAGCAATATAGTTTGGTAACGTAAGTCCACATTTCACCCAGACGGGGTTGAAAGGTGCAACACATGGCTCCTGAGGCAAAGCAAATTCATTTTTTTTTTTTATTCTCCTTCCCCCTGAGACAGGAACTGCCCTCTGCTGCTGAATCAGCAGGATGTGCCCCGTGACACCGACTTTAGCTGGCTGGAGAGCTGTTAATGGGTTTGAAATCCATCCCCTACCCCAGCCTCTCACACAGCGTGCACGGGAGAGGCAGGGAGCCGAGCAAACAGCATGGGAGAGGGAAGCGGAGACCCCTGATACACACAGCTGTTATCTGTGATAAGCTGCATCCTGTGCCATGCTCCACCTCGCTGCAGCAGGGAAGGCGTTTGAACTCCAAGACCCTTTCTCAGTTCAATCCCTATCTGACAAACACACAGCAGGCAGCCGGAGGAAAAAAATAAAAGCAAAGTTCAACCCATCCCAAATGACTCAGTTTCTAAGATTTCTGACCAATTTCCTAAAACTCTGCCCTGAGGATTTTTTAGGCAGTGTCGGTATATTTGAAGAATATAAATAACTGAAGAAGCTCATAATAACTGTGGGGTGTTGATGCAAAGAGTTCGAGCTGAGATGGGGGTAAAAACCTCAATTATGTGTTGGCAGGGCAGTAAAAGAAAGACTGCTTTCAGGAGAGCGTCTTGTTTGGCATGGCTGCAGCTGAGCTCGGGTCTCCCATGAGCCACAAACCCACCCCATTATGGCTGTTGGTTTGCGTGTCCCCTTAGCACTGAGACTGTCCCTCATCGCCGGGTGCGACGGTGCTCTTCAGCAGAAATTGCTGGAAAGGCAGCGGCAGATCTCCTTCCCCACGTCCTCCTCAGGGGCCTTTCATCCTGCTCACGTTAGCATAGACAAAACCCATGACTGTGATGTGTGTCTGTCTTAACTTCGCGTCATCTTTTCCTTGCGCCGCTGCCCCGACCCCTCCTCAGATGTGTCCCGACCCTAAGCCACGACCCGCGGGGAAAAGCCCGTGTTTCCCACACCCGGCAGTGCCGCCCGGGAGGTCGCACGCCGCTCCTGTCGGGGAAGGCTGCCACCGCGCCCGGCCACCTGTTTGTTTCTTTCCCGCAGAAGGTTGTTCATCAGTGAAAACTTATTTCGCTTTTGTTTTGTTCATATTGGTGTTCTCGTCTGAGGCAACAGGCGACCCGCGCCCGCCTCAGCCCTGCCCCTGTCCCGGCGCAGCAGCGCCACCTGCGGGCCGGGAAATGGCGCCGGAGCGCTGCCCGCGGCCCTCAGGGTGCGGCGGGAGAGGCCGTGCCCGGCCAGACAGCCCTCACCCAGGGACACGGGCTGCTGGGCAGCTGGCATCAAAACAGGCTGAGGCAGGACAGTGGAATAGGTAGGAGTTGCTGGGTCCCAGTCCTGTTGAACTGGAGCCTGGGCAAGGGGCAGAAAAAGCTGGTGGGAGGTGAGGGTAGGGAGGCCAGGTATCTAAGGTGTATTGGCTTGTTGGTCTAGCTGTGATATACTGTTAGAAGCATTGCTTAGCAGGCCTGGATAGGGATATAAAATTCAGAAAACCGTTCAGTAGAGCTCACACTTCCTTGGATTTACCTGTGAGGCATGTGTCATAGAATCATAGAATACCCTGGGTTGTAAGAGACCCACAAGAATCATTGAAGCCCGTCTCCTGACCTTGCACAAGACCGCCCCAAGAACCACATCCTGTGCCAATTATGTCTGTCCTGAACCACTTCCATTTTAACTCTCCTTAGGACAGGTCTACCTGGGATGATGTACCTGACGTCAGCAGCTCCCATCAGATCTGCAGAGGCATATGATATAGCACCTGGTGTTGTGCTGCTAGGTGGCCAATCCATCTAGTGCCGTCAATCAGATTATCCTTTCAGCATCCCTGAGACACGTGGATTCTGCTTCAGTAGATTCCCCAAACGCAGGGGGACCCACAACTACACTGTAAGAGGATTCCCCAGGATTAGAAAACGATAACAACATGCACAAAATTACTCAGTAGTATCACCACATTCACCAGCATCCACTGACCTTTGAAAACTTCTTTGTTTAGTTCACTGACATACGCTCTTGGTTCTGAACGAAACAGCTCTACTCCTACTTTGACGAAAACAACATCATCAACATTTGACCCTTCAGTAAAGCCCTTAACAGTATCCCACTTGCCATCCCTCCCATAGCCATCCCTCCCTGCCCTTGGTATCATGCCTGGCTTGATCTCATTTACACCTTGCATTCTGGCCAAAACCCTGTGTTTTTATTTCTTTCCTATGTCAGTCTACACCAACTAATAGCCTACACAGGCACACTTTCCCCTAGTCTTACTGAATATCAGTTTTTTAAATACAAAATAGGATTCTTTTAGAAGGAAAGACAGAGACATTCCCTGAAATTTTAATAAAAAAGAATAAAAGTCAATGCATGGCAGCCACACTCTTCTCTGTCAAGTTATGAGGTTGAATTTAGAAACTTCAGGCTACTGGACTGTTCTGGCAAGGGAGAATTCAGGTTCCCTGGAGAGGGGGTAGAGTTTCTAGCCTTGGAGACTCTAATAGTCTACATGGTCCATGTAACTCTACATGGTCCTAGGCAAGTGGTGATCTGCTTGAGCAGGGGAGGTGAAACAGATGATCTCTAGAGGTCACTTCCCACCTTAGCCATTGTGACATTCATGATATTTCTTTTTAATGAATATTCAAAAGACATGGGGTTTATTCCAATTACAGTTTTCATGGAAGCAGAGCAATAAGATACTGTTTTCAAAATTGCTTTAAGGACAGTTTTTTCCCACTTGCTAAACCTAGCAGCCAGAGCTCCATAGCTCTTTTCATGCCAACCATCCTATATTCCAGTCCCAAACATATAAATCATAATCCCATTTAACTTTGATACCGTGACTGAATTGTCCCATCCCAATCCTGTGGTTTCAGACCTAGCATAGGCAAAATTAACATTTCACACTTGTACGGAAAATAGCTTGAGGGCTAAAAAGTCTATGGAGGTTGGCTTTGTTCTGCATTGTTGATTGGGTGGAGATGGCTAAAGAATAGCTGGGAAGGGATTAGGCATGTTAGCTTCATGCTGGATGAAGAAAGCTGTGTCTTGGCATTTCTTTCAGGGGGAGCTGGGTTCCAAGATGACTGGGAACACCCACTGAATGGAATAATCAATTATTCAGCTGCTCATTAACCTCACCCACCACTTACACATTTTTTCTCAAAGTTTGAAAAAGCTGTTGCTAAATCAAGGCCATTTTTTCCTGAAATCAATCTCAATTCCAAGTCTAATTTAGATTTTCTTCTACCATTGAACTCAGTGAACCTCAGTTATGGAGACAGGGACATTTATATTGAAACATGTCATAAGATGAGTTGGGAGAAAGACAAAGGAATGTTTCAAGAGTGCAGTAATGTGGAGGTAATCTTTCACCCTATATTCTGATGTGAACAGATTTGGTGAACATGGCAATGGGTTTTGTGTGCTTCCCATCTTATAAAGTGGTGAAGCATTTTGACATCTGAAGGTAGGAAAATGTTCTAATAGCACTACATATTTATGACTGTTTTCTATGTTGTTTCTCATCTGTTATACTTAAAATGTTTGTTTTTCCAGCTGTCTACCCATCTTCACTTTCCTGGGAAATTTGCAACTGCCTTGCTCCATCTCCTTCTCTGTGACACAAAAGGCAGGCAGTGCCATCACATTGCCTACACTGTGTTGGCCTTGGCTTGTTACACAGCCCTTGGAATTCACACAGCAAGTCACACAGCATGGCATAACATTTTTTTTACCTATGCTGATCCCATTGGAGTTACAGACTAAGGAAATGAAGGGCAAGCAATCCAGATCTACCTGGGTGGGAAGAAGCACATGGCAACTGCACTTTTGTCTCCCCTTCTCCCCTCAGCTTCTAATACTGCCTTTGATAAGGTAGGGTATTCATATGAAAGATACTGAAGAGGGGCAAAATCCACAGTCATGATATCAGGATAAAACAAAACAAAACAAAACAAAAACCAGAAAAGGTTACAAGTCCTGCAAAAAGAAACTACTCTTGTTTCAAATGGGTAATGTATCAGTCTCTCCACTGCAGGTCTCTAGAAGCATTTATCTGACATTTTACTGAACTGACCAAAATCAGAGCACAGGCTGCCCTAGAAGGAAATGCCTGCCAGACACAACCTTCAAATAAATATTTCCCAAATTAAGTCTTTTTTTTTTTTTTTTACAAGAAAACTACAAAAGCCAGTCTGATAGAAAGTTGCACGTGATGGAAGGAACCAAGCAGCCCCCTTCTACTTGGAGCCAAGAAGAGGTGAAACCTCTTCAGGGACAACTACTGCTTCCACAGGCACATCTTCCTGCTCCCACTGTACTAAAGGCCAGATCTGAGCCCAGCAGCTGCAAATCTGACCCTCTGGCCAGTTCCCAGCACCTGCAGGCTGCTTCCTGCAGAGCCACGCCAGCTGCTTTCTCGGGTCTCTAAAGGGCACTGATTTTTCTCACAATGTTTTTCTGCACAGATTTATTTGCATTAAATGAGTGTTCTTTAAACTCAGATTTTTTTTTTTTTTAAGATCAAAAGCCTGGTGCCCTTTATTGCAGCTGTGTCTGTTGCTTAGCATGTAAGCCAGTTTTAAAAACCTACACAAACCAGCTTTGGGGGGCGGGTCTTCTTTCCTGCAGTGCAAGAGGCTTTAGGGAAAACATGTATCAGTGAAAACTAAATTCAAAAGAATAGACATGAGCATAAAGCCAAAAACCTGAAATATAATTTGGGATGATAAATATTCAAGCATATTTTACATTAGGCATCTAAATCAGAACCTTTTTGAGTTCCTGTTTCAGTTCCCACATTTTAGCCCTCAGAAAAAGAGGTAAAGAGAGGCAATGCTCCTACAGACAGGGTCAGAGTAATGCTTTTCCTTTCTCTTCCAAACAGAGATTTCTACAAATGAACAGTAATATTTTGAAGAAGCCATCTGTAGGAAGAAAGAAGATGATTTATATGAGTATTTGTTTTCACCTTGATCTAATAAGTGATCAGTTATGGTGTGTGAATTGCTCCTACAGAATGTAAGTGTAGAATAGAGACCTAACAATACAGTCTGAAGAGACTTGCTATTCGCATTAAGCAAAAGACACTATCACTTTTTGGCTGTGGATTTAGTTCAGTACAACTCTTGGTGTCAGTCTAATCTCAGTGAATGTCTAGAGGAAGACATAGAGGATTCTCTGCAGTCCTTCTAGGTCTTTAAAATACACCAGTCCTTAGCCTATTAGCTTTGAACCCTGTGTGGAGAAATGCTTTTAGGTCTAACATAAAGTGCTATTTTGGAGAGATCTAGCAAGTCTACTAATTATTTGGATTGAACAGTTTTCTCTTTTATAAATCCCCAGTCTTTCTGTTTGTGATTTTGACAAACTTTTAAAAAGGTTTCAGCAGGAGATTTTCCATGACATGCAGCTTAAGCTACTTTCAGGTTTCAAGTTAAGGATCAAAAAATGCTGGTTTTTTCATGGCCTGAAATTCTTGAGTGGTCTTTCTTGTATGGGTGGTGGGATGACTGACAGTTCTTCCATTCTTTGGAAAGCACTCACAATGAGGCAAAATAACTGACTATAGTGCAGAAAATGGAGAGAAAAGCAGCTTTTGAAAGACCAGAGCAGTGTTTAAGATACATTTAGACTGTGATTTTAGAACCTCACAGAGTCTGTCTTTTCTGAGCACAAACAGAAGCGAAGCACATATTGCAGCCAGGAAGGACAGGGATAGAAAGGACAGTACTGGCCCAAAAAGATGGACTGTCCCTGTCCCTCTGCCCCAGGTGATACAGGGCACTTCATTCAAGCAGTCTTTGAAGAGGTGGTGGTACCACTGAAAGCCAGTGGTAGCTGTACTTTTGGCAGATGAGGTGCCAGGCTTAAAAACCCTGAAAAATCAGGAACAACACACGTCAAACAGAAGAATCAATTTTCTGGCAAGCTCTGGCTGTCATGATTTATATTGGTGAGTACAGATGGGATCTTCATTCATGGAGATGCTAATTACACAGATCGCATGTTTTCGGTGGAGGACAGTGATGACTCCCCCAGAAGGATAACCTGGATCTGTCTTTCAAAGTTCTGAAATGGAGCCTAATGACCTTATTTCTGGTATTGCCTGGCTTTTGAATCCTTACCTTGGCAACCTTTGGATTGTTCATCTAATCGAAGTTTTATGTGTATATAATACCACTCCGACAGGCTGGAATGCTAATTATTAGGCAGGTTTCTTAATCTCTTTCTAGTTTTACTGTTCCAATAGAGAAAAAGCCCAACCCTGAAACTGGGTTATGAAATATGATTGATCTAAAACTACAGTTTTCAGTCACCAGATCCCTGGAACGACTGCTGTGGAGTTTGTCCAAGGTAACTGTTTGTTGTCAGTCAGCTTGCATTTGAAATTCAGGTTCTTCCCCTCTACTACACGGTTCTTGCTTTGCAAATTAAAAACATGGATGTGAAGCATCAAGGCTGATTTTCCTGGTGTTCTATTCCTGATGGCTTGCCAGGGGGGTTTAACTAGATATACCTGAATGTTGCCATGTGATTAGAACAGAATAAACTTTTTGGAATAAAGATCTTATTTGCACAGTTTAACTTTTTTTTTCTTTCTGAATTGACCACAAGCAAGTTATGACAATTTACATTTATTCTTAATCAAAATTACTCAGTGGATAACTTCCTGGTCAAAAACAATTTAAGAGCAATCTATATCTAATATGCACTATTTAGACCCTGAATGGGTTGAATGAATTTGTGACTCATAAGGGTGGTTTTGCACCTTGTTCTCCCACTGAGCAAATAAAATTTAGCTTCAGGTTTTGTGCAAGATCACTTCCACTACACAAGTCCAAAATTTCCCTTTCTGTGAATGTTTCCAAATGTTCCTTAAAAATCTACTGCTTGGCATAAATGATAGATGCTGTCAAATTCAATGTGCACTTGGACACCTGCAGGAGCTCTGGAAAAACAGCTCCTGATTGCTGGACAAGTATGAACAACTTAAAGGCAGTAAATGCTTCACTTCACACTTCCTTTTTATTAAACAGCCAACAAACTTTTTGGCCTGTATGATATCCCCAAGTAAAAATGTGAAAGAATGTTTCCAGAAAATCATTTGTATATACAAGATCTGGCCAGGGAAATTGCTTGGTTATATACAGAACACCCTCTGGAAGAGCTGTGTGTCACATGTAGGTCACTGCAGCATATCAGATCTACAAGAGCAAAATACTTATAACATCATATCATAATAAAACAAGTAACAGTTTCCTTTGTTCACTTCTATAGGTCTGTTAACTCCTGGCTGTCGTGGATTTTGACCAGCTCCAACATGTCTGAAACTAAGCTGTACATTACTCACTGGCTTTGTTAATCACATTATAGCCTTTTATGAATTTTGAGAGAGAAATCTCATAAAAAATCAGAAGCTTCCACATTTTTTGATAAAATAATTTACTTGTTTTTTAATAACAAATATAAAGGGTTCAGTGAAAAGACAGGAAGTTTTACTCAATTGTTTTGCACTCTAGACATAAAGGCTAATAGTCATAAACTGTTTTTAGGGGAGAGGGAAGAGGGAAGGGCACTAGAAGAGTTTTGGTCTGTCCTTAGGATTTCCTCATCTGGATCCAGTCATGTTGCTTCTGCCAATGCAGACAGCACTGTACATAGCTGTGCTGTTTGTTTTCTGCCTCATGGGCAACTGCAACTTGAAGGTTGCAAATAGGCTTGAATCAGGACCCGTGGAGGGACTTCACCTCAGTTGGGTCCAATCAGCACCCTGGCTCCCTTGGTAAACAATGAGAAGAGAGGGATTATTGGAGACCCTGTTGTTTTACGCACTCATTTAGGATGAAACATGCTCAAGACTCCACTGCTCGCACTGACCAGGTCCCTGCTCGCTATTGTTATTTATTATGTCATTATTTATTATTGCCATTATTATTTATTATGCCATACCCAGATGTCACACACGTCTCTTGCGCTGTAGCTCCCACAGCCACTTGCACTAGATCTGCAGGTCCCCTTGCTAATCTTGCTGGGCTGTACTTGCAAGTCTGGCTAGAAAGTCACTCCAAGTGTAGAAGATGTCTACAGGGCCTGAGCATTTAGCTGAGTGGTTCTCTGAGTCAGGAGAGTTACCTTGGGGAGGCAGTGAGCAGTGGGAGCTGGGACTGCCCTGTTCCTTGCCAGCTCCCCTAGAGCTGCAGGAGCACACAGGAGAGTAGAAGGAGCATGCAGAGTGGCGTGCAGAGCACCACAACAATCCCTGTGTGGTTTTGTCTTGCTGAGACATCTTCTGGGATGTCAGCAGGTAAGACAGGAGATTGAATTCCTTCTCCTCCAGATCTGTGTTGCATTTCTGTACTAAACTATTCTCACTCCAAGAACCTTGCCCACATGCACTTCTCCCAATAATTCAGATTTTTCTTTCCTCTGTAAATCACATGCACTATAGAGCCCCATTTATGAAAACAAGATTTATGACAAAACCCTCCTAACACCAGCAAATCTTCTTTTAATGAATTGGGCCTGTAGCTTCAGTTATAGAGCTGGGATGTGATGGCTGCTGAGTGAGCCATGCCAACAACAACACTGAGGCAGATCACTGTCATGAGGGTGTTAGGAGAGTCTTGGGAAAGGCTTGGATGCTCCCTCTTTCCCTTCAAGCACTTTCACATCTGCACTCCATTATATCCCCCTCCAGATGACTTTGCTGGGATCTTCAGTGTTCTTAGGAGTATTTACATTATGAGAAAAAAACCCTACTAATTTATTTGTTCAGTCTTCCACATAAATATACCCATAGTCTAGTGTGAAACAGCTCACATTTACCTGATTTGCTTTGTTTCCAAATGCACCTAGCCTGGATTTTCAGTTTTACAGTGTATGTGAAGAATTAAACCCTTTAATTATATTGTAAACCTGCTGGATCATATTTTTACCCTGTTTCTGTGCACTACATACCATAAGACACTACTCTCCTTCAGCATTATCAGGAATAAAACCCTTTCAGGTATCCTGTAGGAGCTGGATGGGCCGCTTACAGGGAGGGGCAGATCTGGAGGCTTCCACATGGACAGGTGATGTGAGAAGGATGAAGGTGCTATTTCTATCCTCTCCCTTGGGAAGTACATTTGGGCTATCCATAAGACAGGGTGTAGCCAAGCCCAGTTTTCTCTTTAGCAGTGAGAAAGTTCCCATAGACTAACCTGTGATAGGTGATTCTCTTATCCTTCTGTCCTTGAGAACAGAGAAAGCGGCAAAGCACAAAGCAAATGTTCACCCTCAAACCCTCCTGCCCTCATCTGTGACCAGGGTGATGATAAAGGCACTGGGGTGGAGGGATCAGATTGCCTCAGGTCTTGCTTTGTGCAGGACCTCAGATTTCCGTCTTTAGTGTAGACATCAGGATGATTTTTCACCCATTCTTGTCATGCTGATACCAGTAACAAGCTTTTCTTGCTACCTCCTTCTTTTGTTGGCCCCACAGAATAGCTCTCTTGAGTAACCTTGGTACTGTAGCAAAACTCAGTATTGCAGAGGACCTCTTTGACTCCATTTTAATTTTTGAAAGTCTGCGCTTGTCCTGTTCTCTGTCTTCCTGTAGCGGTCTGGGTCATGTTGATTTAGTGATGGAAGATCCCTTGGTTGAGAAATGGGAGAAGGGAATATTAAAACAATAAATTTCACTTACTGGAATGCTTGGCCTAGAGACACCTGTTCCTGTGGATTTTCATCACTTGGAGTGGATGCTGGTCTAGTAGGGTTATTGCAGCACATAGGCACTCTTGTGGACTACAAGGTGGACTGCAAGTTTGCTAAAGGCAGATCTCTGAGCACTGAGGAGAATTACTAAAGTTTTTCCATGTTGTACTATGTGTTGTTCCATCTTCATTTCTTAAGTTACATGGTTTATTCCTACTGGTAAGGAGGAAAAGATATCGAAAGTATGAACATTTCCAACACATTCCTTTGAAACTGGGCTTCTGCACGATGTTAATGGTCCAACTTTCTTATTGCTTTTGTCTCTGTGAAAGTTCCTAGCTTGTACAGGAGTTTAAGTTTGGGGCAAATTTCAAAAAATTTGGGGAATATTTAGCTGCAGACTTTGTGGTTTTCTTATTAAAACAAAAAAAAAAAAAGAGGGAATTTATTAAGTTGCAGCAAATACATATTTGCACGCAGTTTCTTACTTTCAAAATATTGTGATGAAAACAGATTACATCCTACACAAAATGTCTGTTCTGCTTAACCCTACCGTAACCCTGAATTAACACACAGTCCTGCACAGCATTGCTTGGCAGGGGAGGGGTGGTCATGCAGGAGCTGTGTGCACAGCTGCTGGAAGAAAGGTAACAGCTGTCACCTGTGTGTGTATCCAAGCTCAGAAGAAAGGCTGCAGATGTTTCAGCTTCTGAAAGGCCACAGCATTTTGGGGTACGGCAGAGGAGGGATGTGTGGGTGCACATTTGCCATTCTGGTGACTGCCATGTGACATCTATAGTGCTTGGGAACTTGAGGATGAGTATTTCCCCTGATAGCTCAATTTCTGACAACCAGCTGGGGGCACATCAGTAAGGTCAGGCATTACTCATGAGTCAAAAATGAGTCACTCTTTATCTAGATATCAAACTGTAAATTTTCTGGTCTGGAAAATCATTTTGCCGGTATAGACTAACCCCATGGACTTGCGGTCAGCTGCATAACCCAGAAGGAGATTTCAGGGAAGGGTGTGGCTGAGAAAGCAAGAGAAAAGACTCTAGGACTGCTGCCAGTTTTAGTCAGAGGAACTGCTTTGTTATTGTATTACAGCTGCACAGTGTTTTTAACTACAAACTCTGCTTCAGACCCAAGCAGAAACGGGTGCCACAGTAGTTTGCATGGTAAAACAAATTACAAATCCCTCATGACAGACTGTTTGCAAGTCCTTTGAAAGCATTGTTTGGGCAGCAGCAGGACTTGTTTCAAACCGTACTAGGGTTGCAGCTCTTATTTCTAAAGGTACAGCTATACAAACAAGTGACTGTGGCGACATGCATGTACATCACATCATGTTTTCCACAGCAAGATCCCATTCACAGCCTATGGTAAGTGAAAAGTTCTCTAACCATCAAGGGAAATTTGCTCCATGGCAAGAGGAAGAAGTTGCCACTAGCAGATACAGTGACACTGTAAATTCACACCTCCACTTCATTCAGATATATCTGTAGCTGTACCCTTGGTTAATAAAGAACTTGTTAGAGGAGCAGTGGTGCAAGAAGTATCTGTGCAGGAGGTACCTGCAAAGTACTAGGGCTGTTGGAAATTAATACAGCCACCTGTGCTGTCAATGGGAAAAGAGAAGGGTGTCCCTTTATATGTCTATGTGTTACAGTGTTATCTGCCTCCTCCATCCATTGCCTGGAAAATTCTGGTTGGTGGGATGTTTTCTATGTGAATCCCAATCTAAACTCTCACAGGTAAAAGAAGATGGGCTGAATTTGCTGTCTGCTGCATTGGACAGAATAAAGAGCAGAAGTGCTGTAGGTACTTGCAGCATCACAGGAAAACAGCTCCTGCGCCTCTGATGATCTCCTATGGGCACAGCATGGCCTGGGCTGGTGGAAGGCCCATCCCAATGTGTGGGGAAGCCATAGACTCAGTGTAGACTTAATTTTATGGACTTCATTCACAGATTTCATTTTACTTCTTACTCTCCTTTATACAACCAAAAGGAAAACATTGAGTCAATGAGACAAGGATTGTATTTGAAGTCTACCCGTATTTCCCCTCCAGCTAGGATTTCAAGTGCCTCTAATTCCCCAAATTAGTGACAAGGTTAAATAGTGCCAGAGAAATATGGGCTGAGGTTGGAGCTCCAGCCAGACAATATCTAGGTAATAATTTAAAATGTATTATTCATGAATGCTTTATTACTGTTCACATTAAATTATAATTCTTTCAGTACCAATGTCCCTGCTTTACATGAGTGGTGTTTAATATTAGCTGCTGTTCAGCCCTTGCCAGCCAAATAAAATCAGTCTTAGTTAATTCTGTCTTGCTTAGATCAACAAACATGGAATTAATGAACTCCCTCTTCTCTGTGACTTATCTTGGCAGGATGAGAGGGGGAATGTACCACCACAAAACATTCCACAGCACTTTCCTTTGACAGCAGACCATCCAGCTTGTGCAAGGACCATGACAGTGCCACAGGATGCTTCACCTGCCAGCTCCTCTCTCTGCCAGCACAGGCGAGCCACTGTGCCTGCCCTCCTCAACACAGCTGCCTTGGGAGGGCAATGCTTTTCAGCAGGGCAGTGGCTCCTACAGTTAGTCTGCCTCCCTGAAAGACTCAGTGAGGGATATTCCATCTTCCTCTCACCTCCCCAGTAGCCCCTGTCCAAGGCACCAGGTTGGACACTGTGAGAGCAACCCTGGTGCTGGGCTGGCAGTGCAGAAAGTCCAGGTTCTGCAGCAAGTAATGGGAAACCCAGCCTATCCCTTGATGAGGCTGACAAGTAATGATGGAGACTGGAAACTTTGGGTATACCCAAACCAATCTCTGTTAAGGGTTTCAAAGCTGGACACTGGGAATGTTTTTGAACCATGAAGCAATGCCAAGAATAAACCATAGACTTATGTCAGATTCTTTTGATTAAATCTAAAATGTTCCCAGTATTACTTGAAAACTAGAAGCAGACAAAATTATCCATCATGTTATAGATAATTTGGCTGCAGAAATATGGCATCAGCATATGCTGAAAAGTAAAAGCTAACATGATTAGTAGGCTATTAGTAGGCTATTAACTCTAGCATCAGACTTCCCTGCATGAGATCCATATGTACAGAAAACAGTCCTTGGAGCAAAGACCAGAGTTTCTGTGTATCTGTAAAGCAGGTAGAATAAGTCTGAGCATTAGACTAAATATTGTGATATTAAAAGACTGACAATGGCCTTCAAAAATGTTTGCACATCCGAAGAGTTGCCACAGACTTGTGCTTCTATTGAAGCTGGATGATATCCATATGTTTAATTCCACTGAGCTGGTTAGGCCAACTTGGATCTGGCATCCAGGTATGTCTATCCAAAAATGAGGTTTTCAAAGCACACTGCAGCTCCTGGAGTTCATAAAAGCTGTGATTACTGAACTTGTAGTCAGTGCTCTATGCAATGCAATTTGCACGATATTGCATTGAACACTGGCCCCCAGATCTCCCAAGCCTCTGGGTTTGTGCACTTGCTGTTTCCTAAGTGCCTTAACTCAGAAACTGAAAATACCTGTTTCCTCATTTGTAGGGGAAAGAAAAAAGGACTTGATTAAAGACTGTTAAAGACTAGATACCTGCTAGCATTGGATTAGCCCCACAGAACTACAATGCTTTTCATTTCCCAGGGAACATGAAGAAGAAATGACACCCTGCTGAGTTTTGGCAACAATTTGACAGGGGAAGGTCCATAAAGAAAACACTATCAGCAAAGGTCTTGTGAAAAAATAAACTTCAAGATCACTTGATTCAAAAAGTCCTGTTAAATCATGTTAAATGTTTTCTATGCATCCATGAAGGGTTTGACAGCTGCTGTCTCCGTATCACTGCAGCCTGGGTTAAGCTACAAACTATACACATACTGTCCTCTGCTAGCCTCCCTCTCATGAATCTAGATTAGCCCTTCCAAATCAATTTGGCTACAGCATTTTCTGGCTTGATCTTCAGTATTTTAGCACAAATAACATGTGTTGCAGTTCATCTGTCCCAGGATTTTTGTTTTCTTGGTGGGATCTGAGGAAGTTCATGTTCCCTTTCCTGTGAAAGGCAGTGATTTCCTCATGGTGGATTGTTGGTGGCCTGCCAGGTGTCTGTTGGTCTGCCCTGAAATGCTGCAACCTTCCCAGAAAGAGAGCTCTCACAAGAGACAACCCTCTAGGGGTCTCGGGTAGTCCTCTGGCTACCGGGTTACCTCCGCAAGGTGGGCGCAGCCTGTGGCTGCAAGCGATCAGCTCTTAGCAGTGATTCCAGCCGTGCCTTGTGAGGTTGTCCCAGGCCAACTCAGAGACAGAAGGACAGGAGAGTCGTGTGACGGTTCCACAGGAGTAGCCTTTATTATCCAGCACCCTGCGAAGGGGGCCAGGGACGACAGCTCCCTGCTGACCTGGGCAGAAGCTGGGGTATTTATGGGGGAAAGCGAGGGTGGTACCAAAGGGGAAAGACCAATGGGTAGAAAGAATCTGCATGGATATATCAGGCATGGTGGGATCTTGCCATGACCAGGGAGGATAGTCTCATCTAAGGGGTATCTCTCCTGGGGATGGTTGAGATGAGCTTATCATATTCCTTTCAAGGGACATCCCTCCAGGGGAGAGGCTTGGCAAGCTTATCTGCCTCCACAGTGGATGAAAGCTTGCCACTCTCTGCTGAAATAGCTTCCCCTCACCAGGGAACATGCTTTGCTGTGCAGCTCCCAGCCATGCTTCATCTGACCTCCAGAAGTCACCCCATATCACATCTCAGTCATGGGAATTGTGACAGCCAGAGCAAACCCACAGAATATTAGAGATCAGCAGACTCTTTCCTATCCACAGTCTTTCTATCATTTTAATGTTACCATATTTAATTAATTCCAGAAATTCTTATGTTAAAAATTTTGTTTGCAGGTGAAGGAGAAGCTCACCATATTCTATTGAAAACTTGAACAGTAATTTGAAAATCACTGCTAGTCTAGATCTAATTGTTATAGAGAAAGAAAGAAAAACAGTGCAGTTAAAATTATTTCACAACACCTGATTTCTACCCCCTTCCCTGGTGTCAGGCTGCTCCTCCATGCCCTGAGGTTGGTGGTCTCAGTCTGGTGGGCCTGGGGTATTGCAGTGAGTCAGGGACATCCAGAGTGTACTGCAAGGAGGATCATGATGTTCAGGTTGATGGTGTTTCCTTTCTTGATCTAGGATCCACTTGCAGTAGTTTTCATAAGTTTCCTAACTTGCTTTTTTCACACCTTTGTCTTTCTGCACTGGTCTGCAGCTCCATGTGCTCTGGAATTTACTATATATAGTGCTTTTTACTTATGTTTAGTACTGTTTCTTTTTCTTATTTTACTCTAAAATCAGGTTTTTCTAGTTCCACACTTAATTGAACTAACTCTACTTGAATTTTTTGAAGGGAGAGATACAGCTGTGGGATCACCAGTGCCAGCCCGTGCCACATCTCTTGCTATACCATGCCTGTGCTCCTCTGTGCTGAATCCTGTCTGTCAACTTCTCCATAGATGTTGTGGCCAACCTGTCCACCCCTACACTGCATTATTGCGTTGATCAAAAATAGATCATTATTCTGCATAGATTAACTACAGTCTCTGTAAAACTATGGTCATAGCATTCAAAGATGTGCAAAATAAAACCAACTAACTTTATACACACAGTCACTTAGAGAACTTACTGCAACATATAAAGGAAGCAAAACAAAGAAAAGCAAAACTGCAAGCAGGTCAAGGAGAGTTCAGACAAAGCAGAGCCCAAAAATCTCAGTCCTGAGTATTTTGAAATCCTGTGCAAAGCTTCTGGCCTGACAAAGGCAGTGCTACACTACAGGGCTGCCTCACCACATGATGCTCTGCTCAGCTTCACAGACAATAGTTTTTTCCAGTGCCTCACATGAAAATAAGATTGCAGGCATTGGAGCATGCAAGGATGGATGACAGTGACACATGAAGGCAGCAGCATGTTTCAAGTGTTAGACCAGTCTATGCTTGCTTTTTTTGATTAGCTGTTCAACAGCTGCTAGTGGGAAAGTGCTGCTGTGGGTGATGGAGCAGGTATCTCCTTCTTTTCTTCTCTTGAGCTTCTGGCCTGTCTTAACAGAGGCAAAGGCTGGGTTTGACAACCAAGCTGTGTCCCAGCAGGCCTGGGAAGGTGCACCTCCTCAGGATTACCCTGCTTGCTTCCAGAAGGTAGCAAAGGACTTCACATTTGGCATGGGCAGCATGTTAAAATTCTTTTCTTTTCCCTTTCAGACACATTATTTCACAGATAAATAGCACCTCAGAATTTCTGGCATCACTGCAGTGTATTCTGTTCTTTAAAGGGATATGAGTGTCTACATCTGCCTCAATCTGGCTTTCACTGAATTAGAGCCCTGGGGCACTGGGCACTTTTATCCCAAGCTGTCAGTAGGTCTCTGACCCTGACAGTCCTGCTGTAATAATATACTTAGTGCCACCAAGCAAGGAAAATGCCATTTCTATTTGCAGAATGGACACATTTCCTTGGGTAATAAATGAAGTGGGTCACTGTCAGTATGGGCTGGCAGTTATCTGTGGCTCCTTGCTCCTTGATTTACTGTGTGTGGGAGCAGCTTGGCACATCAATATTGCAAATTAAATACCAAGCAGATAGGTGATCTTTTGAGTTTGCATCTGGGAAGGAAACAACTTTCAAACCAAGGTTCAGTTCTCTTTCAGTTCAAATCATGGCACTCAACTAATCAAAGTGTTTGATCAGCAGTTTTTATACAGCTTCAGTCTGCGTAGTCTGTTCTGGGCTTTATCTTCTCCCTCTTCTTCTTTCTGTCTCTCTCTTTCAGCAGTGGAATTTTACTTCAAAGCTTCTAAACTAGTATTACACCACTCACTGGTTAAATGGAAGCTGCTTAAAATCCTGCATAATTGCATTGTCTTCATGTATCTGTTTTCCTTGGGGCCCTCCTTGTGTGTGGAATCAGTGGGTCTCAGAACTGTTAGGGCCAGGCACAGTTTAGCCAAGGAAAATGCTAATTAGGATGGAGAAATATATTGTATACATTCCACATGTTTAGCTCTAAAAAAATATGAAAAATCCATAGCCTTAACACTCTAAAAACATCAGATAATTCTCTCAGATGATGTCTTGGGAGTTCTATAAGCCTTAGCAGAGATTATTTTGTTAATGTCCCTCCAATAATTAGAACCACATGCATACAGGACACACGATGAGCCCTGTCTTGCCTTTCAGCTTCAGGCCTGTGACAGTGGTTTGTGTTAAACTTCAGGGTGTGTTTTAAAATAATACAAAAATATGTCAACTAAATATTGAAGCAACCAAATGAAGCCCCTGGGCTAGGAGAGGCCAGTACCCACCCCTGTGCAACCCTCCTGTGCTGCCTTGTGTCACATCCTTAGCAGCCAGATGTTCCATCTCCTAGAGGACCTCTGTCCCACCCAGGGTACAACAGCCTAATTAACCAATGGCTAATCAAGAGGTGGGTTTCATCCTGTTCCTTATACGGTAATCCAGGACCTTGGGTCCTGTGGTCTAGGGCAGGGTCTGAACTCAGACCCCAAACCCCACAGCTGGAGCTCAGCAGCCAGTTGCCACCACCCAGTAGAGCTGGTGAGGATGTGGCTGTCCTCTGCCTTCTCCAGATATCCCATCCACCCCAACAGACAGGGCTTCTTCCTCTTCGTCATCCTTCCCTTCTCCATTTGGGCAGATTTCTCTGTCCTTTACTTCCAGCTAAATGTAGGATGTTGAATCCTGTCCCTTGCCACCATTGGCAAAAGGACATTTGGGACCCCTTGAGGGAGCATGTGCCTAGCACAGGGGGACCACGGGGCAGTCCACAGCTGCTCAGTGCCTGCAGCAGCAGGAACATGGCTTCTGGTGGCATGTCTGGGCCAGTGCCATGTGGCAACAAAGGGCAGTGGGGCAAGCTCACTGCTGGGGCACCTCGAGAGCTGGGCAGCTCTTTTCTCTATAAAGCATGTGAGAAGTGCAAGTTCTCTGAGGTAAGAGTGACCCTTAACTTGGGAGATGTTCCCAGAAGGGTGTATATCTGTAATGGCAATGCCAAACTGCTGCTGCAGCACAGGGGTACCTGCAGAAGGCTCATCAGAGAGGCTACAAAGGAGGCTGTTAATATTTACAGTGGGCTGAGCAGTGTGTATTTTATTTTAGCCTTACTCTTGTAAACTCTTGGATGAAATGCTTTAAACTGCACTCTCAGTGTCACAGAGCCTCTTATAATACCAGCACTTTGCTACAGAACCTTTCTGAAAGATGAAGGCGGTGAGAACACATTTGCACCCACTGGAGGAAGGGCCCACTTAGCCCCTTGCTTTACAAGTCTCCCCATCTGCTCCTTGTGCTGGGTCCACAAAGCCCCTCATGTGCCCCTGGCTCTCTGCTCTGGCGTGGGTTCAGGAGTGAAGAGGCACAAGGGGATGGTTCCCCCAAATGCTTGGCCTTTGTCAGGGCTTGCCTTCCCTTCCCTCAGCCTCAGGGCTGCTGTGGAGACACCAAGGTTATGTGTTACTGTGAGAGGAGGGGATCCTCTCCTTTGGAGGAGGAGAGCATTAACACATAAATAACTGCAGAAAATGAAAATGATGTTAAGAAAACAAGTCCAAAGGTTTTAACTGTTAAAGTCGAAAAATTACATTTTATAAACATAATCTTCCTAATACTCCATAATGTACTTCTCTGTGTCACGCAGCACAATAATTTCCTGTTCAGCTTCACTTTCTGAGTAAAAGCAGAGACCAAGATTGGCAAGCTGTAACACGAGAGCCAGGGTTCTCCCCCAGCCCCAGCCACCAGAGACCCAGCTTTCTCCTGCCTCACTCCCAGCATAAGCCCATTCAGCCACCGGGTGATCCTCTTGAATTGCTTTTTAACTGAGTCAAGAAGACTAATATGGCAACAGCCTTGTTTGTGTGTGAGTAAGGAAAGGGATTTGTAGAGAAGTAGTGAAGGGGGAGCGAAGAGAAGACATTTAGCTAAGAACTGCTTACACAAGTAAAAACCCTATTTCCTCCACATCTTGCTTCAGAGTGAGTTTTTGGAGAATGGGAACTCTAGAAACACGTAATTACAATTTGCTTTCTCTACAGATTTTTGTTTTGGTTTGGTTTGGTTTTTTCGTCTTTCCAGTATTGCTGTGGTAGAAGCCAGCTTGCTTTGTAGACTCTTGCATGTACCTGTTGCTGCGTTCCCAGTGGAGACCTGGCTGGTGCTCAGGGTCTGTCCTCCCTCTGCTGCCCCTTTCCTTGGCTGCCCCACCAAGAGCCAAGTTTCACGTGCTGTACAGCATGATTTCCCGTTGTACAGCACCTCGTCCCGAATTCCGAGGTGCGAGGACATTTGTTTGCTGATTGTGCTTGACTGAATCCAGATTGTTTTTCCAGTTTGGTAGAGCTATATTTAGGCTGCCCAGTAACTGTGCCCTGGACTTTCTAAAATTAATCGCTGCACCAGGCCCTGATTTAGCAGCTGTCAGTGCCAGCGTGGAGCCCAGCCTGCCCCCGGCTCTCTGGCTTTGAACAGCCGCGGGCAGAGATCTGGTTCCAAGGTCGGGCTCTGAAGAGTCTCTTCACAGCCCCGCTCTGCCCGCGTGTCCCACCTGCCACTGCTGACCTGCACTCAGGTTAATGTAGCCCCAGTATGAATCCAGCTGAATTACAGATTTGCACCTATGCAGAGAGGTCAGAGCTCCTGGGGTTTTCCTATTTTAACCATCATTCGATACATATTTAGATTTGTAAAAAAAAATAACCTTCCATCTTTGACCTCTGTAGGAAACAAGTTAAACAAAACAATCTCCTCTATGCCAGGTTTGGTCTTAAATCTGTATTTTAATACCAGGGATCCACTTACAAACTGAACCAAAGGTTAAGTTTACAGTCTGAACAATTACTGACTGTAATTTTCCTAAGTTGTTCTGTAAAACTGGGAGTGTCACACACAAGAAATTTTTTCCTCACTCATTGAATACTTTTTTTTTTCCTTAACGTGGACTGGACATCGTGGAGCTAGTTAGAAAGTAAGTCTGCAGGAATTAGGCCTCAAAGCTTAAATTCAAATTCCCGTTATTTTGAAAGTATAAAGACTGATTTTGGCCCATATCTTTACTGACCAGTAGCTGGGTTTGTAGCCACACTGCCACTCTATCCTGTGGAGACTTTGCAATGTTTCTGTAAGGCTCACTGACATATTTATCTTACACACTAGCCAGTGATGCTCCCTGCTCACATGCATCAGCTGTGGGCTGATGCTAGTAGCATCATTCAGAGGTTTTTGCAGAACTGAATTCCCACTGGGCTGGACAGGCTGTGTGCCAGCAGCCTGTATGGCCTCACAGAGTGGAGGATCTCCAACATGAAACTGAGTTTCATACCTAAAATATCAGCCTTGAAGACAACCACAGTGTCCTTTATTTAGAACTCATTTCAGACAATGATAGTAATTTGCTGTTCAGTTTTTGTGGTTGGGATAGGATTTTTATCAAGCTCATGTAGTTGAAGCACACATGGGTCACATTTATTTATAAAAGGTATCATTGCTGGGGTCATGTAGATCTTGAACAGCACCCAGGTGTTCACCAACGTGCAAACTTGCCAGCTATCATGAACTCCCAACGTTCAAAGGAATGGTAAAATCCTACTAAATTGCAACATTTCTCATAAATAGAAATGCTTCAATGTATCAGTTGTCAGGAATTCTGTGCCTAATCTGTCCCATCATTGACTGGAGTGATAGGGACACTGCAGTTGGAAGGATGCCATTCTGGGAAGCTATCACATATAGTCTGTAAATTAATTCTTGAAGATTTTCAACAGTTTTGTCTAATCAGCTTTATTATTGCTGCTTTTTTTTAAGAAATCTTGTGACTTCCGCTCCAGTGATCTGGCCCGACCTAAGAGTGAGGGGCTGCGAAGCTTCAAATCAAATCAGATGTGAGAGCTAAATAAATTGGGGGGTTCTTGGCAAGAGTTCTCAGAAACATAGAAACAGATGTAAAAAGAGGCACAGAAGAAACAGCAATGCCTCAGCTGCTCCTAATGAGGGTCCCAGCAGGGAGCTGGTTAACCCTGCTCAGGGACTTGCAGGCTCCTGGCCAACCAGAGGAGAACCTGAAAAATGCAGTGTCAGCATATGCAAGAGTTAAAATGGCTCTTTCCAACGTTGTAAGCTGCCTCCACATGCTGCTGGCATTGTGCTGTGCCATGTATTGCACAGCCTAGCAAGGCTTCTGTCTGTCTTGTGAGTTCTTGTGCAGCAGCCCTGAAATGATCAGTTCTGCCATTTTTGGCAAAGCTTAACTAGGGAAAATGCAGAAATGCATGGATTGTCCCTGTCATCAATGTAGCCTGTTTGGAGGGAAATTCAAGGTATATGAAGGATCCCAGAAGAGTAATTCTCCACTGCTGCCAGGTTTGGGGCCTGTCATGCTGCACTGGTGGTGCCAGCCAACTCTTTACTCTGTCCCTATAAAGGAGAGAAAGGAAAAAAATAGAAAATGTGTCATAAGACCCTCCCCAGAAGAAAGGTTGCTCTGAACACTGGCTGGAAAAATTCCCATGCACTTCAAGTGCCTGTGGTTGTATTAGTCATGCAATGACAAGAAAACAGTCTGCTCTGGGGGCTCTGTTGGTGGTGGCTGGGAGAGGGGGATGGAGCTGGCTTCTCCCAGCTCTTCCACCTTTCCAGACCAACAACAAAAGGGGGACAAACCACTGACAAACAGGCATGGCAGCTCAGGTCTAAGCCAGGGAAACTGATCTGTTGTTGAAGCCACGCTGAGTTGAGCAAGAGAGGAAGACATGCACTGGTTATTTTCAAGTAGAGAGAAGCAATATTTTAGCAACTGTTCTGAAATGCAAACAAAGAGAGGTTTACTTAATAATGTTTCCTGGCTTTGAGGTAATCTTTGTTACAAAAGCAAGTTATCACTCGTAGATTTTTTTTCATTCCTGATTGACCAAACTCCAGACTGCCTACCTCTGAAATAGTCTTGTTTTGTGACTCTGTCATTGCTAGAAAATGAAAAAGAGAACCGTTGACTAGCATGAAAGCTCTTTTCTTGCCTTTTTTGGTAGTGTGTCCTACTACAATAATTCTGTCGAAACACAAACAAAGGGCACTTTCTAATTGCTAAGCAAAAAGCAAAAGAAAAATCATAAAATACTCAGTGAGGTAACCCATGCTTTAAATATTATATTTCTGAGCATTGTGTCACATTCTGAAATGAGTGGTAATGCCCTGCAGCTCCTGTAGTGGTGAGATTTGCAATGCTGATATCCAGCAAGCAGGTAAAGAACTACATGATGATGTAAAAACTATTTTTTTTACATGGAAAAAGAAATTCACAAGAAAACTAACGAAATATGATCCTTGCTTTTGCTGAAAACCAGGCATTGGGGTAAGTACATTTCGCAGCAGAGGCTCACAGACCCATTCCACTGCCAGGGTGTAGCTCCCATGCCAGACTAAGCCCCACTTGGTGTCCCAGGTGTCCCATAAGCCCGAGGGGCTCAGCAGGCTGGGAGAGACCCCGAGGAAGAGAAGCATGAAGCTCTATCTAGTGGTAATTTACCAATGACAAAACTTAAAAGATTCTGGTTTCTTATGGTTTCTAGGAGTCCACTTATTCCATATCAAGCCAACACTCTGCAAACTGAGTGGCACAAAAATGCCACGGAGGAGTTAGGCTGCCTGAAGAAACGTTGGCCACCTGCAGTAACAAAAACAACATGCTGCCGAGTCGATCCCGGGCATGTACCTGCAAAGCTGAATGTGTCCCATGGTTAGGAGGGTTTCCATGCCTCTGCATTCCTGGCCAGAGAGGAAGGGCTGAGTATGGACACAGAGGATCACAGTGGAATGCAAGGCAGGTCACGAGCTGCAACAAGGACGGTCAGATGAACAGTGGTAGGTGTTTAGTGTATCTGTCTCATGGTTTTACAAAGTGAGTTTGAAGTATCTATATAAGGAGAAGCTGAGGCACGTATAATCCATTAGATTTGACAAGGAACATTACAGGATATAATATTGTTTCCTACTGGTCTTGCTGGGATTAGAACCCTTGTTGTAAAAGTTATTCCTGTTTATCTTGTTATCCTTGCTAACCCCTATTTATCTCCTCTCTTTGTGTTTACCCTTGCATTTCTTTCGGTCAGCACTTGCAGCATCCTGTGGTATTGGGGAGGAAATTTGGACATGAAATTGCACAGCAGGGAGAAAGTTCTCTGTAGGAGTAAAAAGCAGCAAGAAAAGATACGCAACATTTAACTTATTTCTTACTTCCTTGCCCTGGGCAGGCTGGTAGAAGTTGTATCTCGTGTCAGACTACAAGAACTGCAGAGGGAACATGGGATTCCAAGGGATTCAGCTAACAGGAGACAAAATGTGTTTGTATTAATTGCTTAGTGCTCAAATGTGTTAGAAATATTTATCTAACAATAACACTCTATTTCATAGTTTACGTATTACTTGATATTTCCAAAGACACTGTTAAACAACAGTGTTTGCTGAAGTCTGTGACAGTGAGGTCAGCTTGTATGCACATTAAAATGGATAAGTTGTGCGCAAACAGATATTATATTTTCTGGCAGAAGTTCCAAACTCAGATCTAAAACTTGGGGAATCGATTAAGTTTAAGTAATTAATTGATTAATTGATAAATGCATCCTTAGCAGAAAGTTTGGGAAAGATTGTCTACAAGGAAGGCTACTTGTGCTTCGGCTTGTGGTACTGCAGCCAGGGGGAGCATCTACAGATACAAAGCCAAAAAACCACCAGCACAAAAAAAAAATTCAGCAAATCTGCAGCTCTCTCATATAAACGTGTCTTATGAGTGTCCAGAACTGCTCTAAATCTTTCCTTGTTGAAGTGGAGTCTCACTGTTTTGGAGAACAGTTAGAAAATAAATTACAAGTAAACCAAGCTGTAACAAAATTTAATGCCAGCTGTACTATAGCCTCACAGACAATATATGTTTGAATCTTTGCATAGCTGCAATTTGTGTGTCTGAGGCAGCTGGACTGACACTGACCTTTGCAGAAAAAAAACCCAACAAACCCACAACTAAAAACAACAAAAAACTCACCAAAGGGGCGGGGCAGGGGGGGTAGGAAGAAAAAAGCCCATTCCAGATAACGAGACCACAGAGCAACTTGTTATTTGGAAATTGGTTTTTCACTGAGCCGCTGTGTCTGCAGTGGGCTGAGCTAATCCCCAGTCATAAGCACTAGAAGGGTTGATCTTGGCTGAACTCTTGTCTGTCATGCTTAGTGGGAGAGGAGCCAACAGTCCCTAAAATACCCTTTCCTCCCCGAGGCTGGGCAGTTGCCCTCCGTCACTGGTGTGAGCTGCACTCCTGCTCCTTGCATGCCGAGCTGCTGGTGGCAGGGTGAGAGGAGAGTGCTGCAGACTGTACAGCAGCTGGGCACATCACAGCGCTCTGGTGCTGAAAAGTGACTCAACTGAATAGTTCAACTCTGGTTGGCCTTAAAAATAAGAATGAGGGAAAAGTACGAGAAGCACATTGAACCTCCAAGGCTTGTCAGCATTGACAGCAGTCTGACCGAGCCACCTTGCTCAGGTCAGGGGAATGCAGCAGGAGGGCTTGTGTGTCTCTCTGCCTTGCGTGTGCAAAGTGACCAACCCAAACAAAATCAAAGTGGTTTACAGCCTGCTAAGCACAGCACTTGGAACTTAGGCTGGTTTAATTAACACAGATCTTTATGCCATAACAAGACTTGCTTTCCTCGGAACAAATATTTGAGACCTTGAGCAACACATCTGAGAAACTCTAGAATAAGAATAAATGTAGATCTCCTTGGAATAATTACCTTTCCTTGTGTGCACCTTTGAAACACTCAAAACCCTTACAACCTTTTCTGTAAAGTTTGTGGAACTGCATGGCCCTCATTATTAAAGATATTGAAGTAATTGTCATCAGAGAAAGGTGGAATCCTTTCTCTGCATCACTTCACACAACCTGCATCAACCTCCATTTGATTTTATGTCATTTCTTGTGAACATGACCCAAGCCCACTCCAACATCAGAGGAGAGAGAAAAGGTCAGAACCATAAATTTTTGACCTTGCTGGGTGAAAGTAGACATTACACTCAAATCCCTGTTACTAATGGTTGCTATACTTCATGGCAGTGCAGGCAGTGCAAAAGGGCACCAGCCATGACATCTTTCATCACTTGTGCTAAAATGCTCTTCACATACTGCCTCCTGCATGAGGTGCCAGCGAAATGAGATGTAAATGGATCTGTTGACAAACAGGTTAAATGTCAACACCCACAATGATACGTTGTTAATAGTAAGGGCACAAGATATTGCAGAATTGTTTAAAAGGGGCAAGTGCTGAAAGGTGAGCAAAGTTGTCATCACGGTTATTTATTGTGTAAGTACCATGGTTGGATTGCTGGCTCTGGTTCAAGGCAGCTCTCATCCTAATCTTCCTTTTGTTTCTGGCAACCTTGCTCCAGACTTTGCTGCTGATCACCCACAGCCTCCTGGTTCCCCTGCCAGTGTTGCAACGCAGCAAGAAGATGCAGAGGACACACACTCTCTTGGGTGGCAGGCCCAAGAGGCACCAAGCCCTCTTGGGACCAGTAACAAGGGATTAAAATGCCTTTTGCTTGGTGGGAGCTGTTCTGGGGCACAGTGAGAGCTCCTAATAAGAGATGTTAGATATTGTGCAACTCAGGGCAGTTATTAGATGTGACACTCCTTCTGTGTGCTCTAACTTGTTTGCTTTAGAGGGAGACTTTTTAATCATACTGGTATTTATATTGTTTTGCAATGTTTTTATAGCTATTCTGAGTCTCTGTTAAGGGCAAAAAGTCTCTGTTTTGCTAGGCACAACTTAATAACTTAATGCTGTTATTCTCACTTGATTTTCTTCTGTAAAAAGGATCTTGAGACACTGACAGTTGCTACTAAGAGAAGCAGATGGAAATCTTCCCTTTCTCTAATGCTGAAATACAGGGTTTTTTTCATGGGGAATGTGCTGGAGTGAACAACTGCTGCTTTTTTCCACTGTGCCTCAGGCAAAGGAGGACAGATCCTACAGAAATATATTAGAAACATACACAGACAAGGTGGTATTTGTGAATGACTTCGAGTCTTCCAGGCAAAATAGTTTATAAGCAGGATAGCAATTAGACAAATGATTCATTCTTTTTGTAAGGCTGTATTACTGTGTTATGTTTAATCCACAGTCATGCCCCATGTCCCATGAAGGTCTGCTGTCTTGGATGATGTGTAAACATGGTGAGGTATATAACAGGCAAGATTAGACTTATTCCAGTCAGTTTTTGATGAATAAATATTGTGATGGTACATTTTAATGATGTGAATGGAGAACCTATCCCATGGAAAGATGTTAATACAAAATAGCCAAGGGGAAAAGGAACTTCTAACAAGATATGCACAGCCCTGAAATCAGTGTTTCCTGTCTTAAGTTGATGGATTTGTCACTTCCTCCCTTGGCTCTTTCCCAAATGCAGATGCCAAATGAGACAAAAATAATAACTACAGATTAAAATCTTCCTAGAGAATTAGACAAATCAAAAATCTCCATGCAGAGCATTAGCAAAATATCTCCAGGAAAATTTAATTTCAGTATAAAATGTAAGAATGTTTCTTACTAGAAAAAGAAAATATTTTAAATAATAAAAGGAAAGCATGACATGTAAAGTCAACAGGAACTTCTGTGGAAACAGGGCTGGGTTATGGCTCAATCAGGGATCATCTCAGATGCTTCTTACAGCTAATCCTGAAATATCTTCTTCTTCAGCTAAAACAATGCAACTTTGAAATGAGAAACTTTCCAGGGGGAAAGTGAGAATTCCTGACACAGAAGAAATACTTGGTAGTTTCTATACTTTGGAATTAGAGGGAATGCTCTATTAAAGATATTTTCAAAAATATCTTTTCAATATTTTTCACACCAATAAGTATTGGATTGAAAACAAATAATGACCACTTACATTCTAGAGTTAAATAATGGAATGGATCCAAACTTTGAGACCATAGGGCAGAATGCCACCTCACTCCTGGGGACACTTTCCTTGCAGCATCTTTTCCCTAATGTCAGCTTCTTTCTTCCATGTCTATAGCTGTCATTCCATAGGAGGTGCTGGCTGTGAGTGTGATCCAGACCAGCAGTTCCTTGGTCCCCCACAAAAGAAATGAGTTTCATGGAAATATCCCAGACACACTGGTGATGAGCCTTTAAGCTGCATGGCAGCTACCAGTGCTCTGCTTGGCTTGCTCTCCAAGCTCTCTGCATCCCAGTTTGGATGCGACCTCCAACTCCTCCTGGCTTTCTCCTTCCTTTTGCTTTTCCCTGTGTTATTCCTAGGGCTTCTTCTTTTGCTCTCTAACAAGGCAGCTCCATCTGGCTCCTTCTAGTGCTTATTCTGTTTCATGGTTTCCTCATGAGTCCCTCAGAATGTGCCAGGTAGGAGCATACATGTACTGGACAGCTCTCTTATTTGCAATAATAAGAAAGGGAGTATTATATGGTCCTTTCATATGAAATTTCTTGCAGGATTACAAAGCTCTCCCTGCTGTGGTGCTAAAGTGCTCTCACTCCACCTCAGGTTGTACATCTTTGCATGCCCTTCCTCACAAATGGCTTCATCCTGTAATAAAGGAAGTACCTGGAAACTGTCCATTTATAGGACAATGCTTGAGTGCTCTTTGCTTCAGTATTGCATCAGTTTTGCTTCTACCTACTCCTGCCTCTCCTTCTCTTTTCTCCACAGTATTTTCCATGCTTTGAGCCTGGCCTCCCTTGCTCTGCCTGTTCATTAATCCTATGTCTCTTGGTCAGGTCCTGGCTCTTGACGGTTTGTACAAACCAAGTGACTCCCTCCTCTCCAGACCTCTGCTGAAGTCCAGGATCTCTCCTACCTTTCCTGCCTTCTCTTCTGCCACTTCTTGGGCCTCTCAGCAGTCACAGAACATCTTCTTCCAGTTCCAGCTATCCATAGCTGTGAATTTAATAATTGTCTCTCAAACCCAATAAATATTTATACTGTATTAGCATTTTAACAGGTACTCAGTTATTACTGAATTATTGCACAAACTCAGAGAGAAGCAATCTTTGGCCTGACAGCAAAAGCTGCTGAAGGTGGGTTCAGCAGTGCCTCAGGGCAGGTGTATCAAAGACTGTCTGTGTAGTGCTGAAGAACTCTGTCTTTTCAAGTGGGAACTTGAGCAACTTTTGTGTACCATATATTTACAGCCTGTGTTCTGCTCTCCTGTCGCTGTGTTGCCATACAAATCCCAGCCAAATAACTCATGCTGCATACTAAGCACTGGTTAAAGAGCATCACACATTACATGAACTTACATAAACTACTAAGGTTACCAAAAATTTAACTCTCCAAAACAACAAAATCTTACAGCTCTAAGACCTTAGCATGAACTTCCCCAGGAAATACCTCATCACCTTCTGCCCTCAGTATAAACTCTGTTTCTTTGATGTTACCTTCTTTTAAATATATAATAACATGTGTGTGTTGTTAGAAAATTCAAATAATTGTATATACTGGAAGAGAGAGTAAAAGAGAGCAAGCATGTGAGAAGCTAATCTCAGTGGGGAGCTCAGGAAGGAGCTCAGATGTGTTGATGGAGTATATAAGTTTCAGTGTGGGAAGGATGGAGCAGCTGAGTGGCTTGCCAGGATGAAGAAGTGACTGTTCTGATGTGGGAAGGGATCCCACAAGGTCTGACTCCAGGCTCTTTGCTCGACCAGTTTTTGCAATTAAGAAAATAAACCCCCCTATCTTCCTACCATAAGAGGCACGACATTAATAACAAAGACAATGTCATTTACCACAGCTTAACCCTAAGGTGAGGGTAGAGATAACATTATTCCTGCACTATTTCTTCCTGGTCTTCAGCTCTAGTCAAGTGCAAGGCTCCTTAATGGTGACAGTGGTAACTCCAGGGCTTGATAAACTTGTTTTTATCAGTGGTGTCAGAGCATGTTATTAGCAAATGTATATGGATTCTGTGTTTTGCTACAGCACGTTTGTATAGCCTTTTCTGACAGTTAAAGATGTGCTAAGTTTCTTTGACAGAAAACAGATATTTTAATAAAATGGCTGCCATTAAACTAGAAACTCCTGGGCAAAGCTCTATAGGAAACAGTTCCCATGACCTTCGAGGGAAAGAAATGTTTGTCTTTTAATAGGGTTCCATTCTGTAAAAAAAGTCCTTACTCTGCAGTATCCAGGCTTCTTTAGCACAACCTTAATGATGCAAGTCCTGAGGAATTGCATATGCCATTTGCAGAAACATATTGCCAATTACACTAGGCTTTACTTTCAGATAAAGAAACTTTGAAATATTTCAGAACACTGAATTTGGAACAGAGTAAGACTGAAGCAGAACCTTCTGTAGTACATCCAATTTCTTTGCATTATACATTTTAAACCTGAAATGACAATTGCATATTGATTTACTTACCCATTTATGCAGCTGACTGATAGTTTTGTGTGTCTGGCAATTCATACCTGTACTTTGCATTGGTTTTGTTTTGGATCATATCTAAGTTCACATTTAATGTATTTGATTTAATATAAAGCATGTTTTACAAAAGTAGCAGAACCTATAACCCAGCTGTCTTTATTCAGTGTATTCTGTTCATGCTGAAGGGTCACCAGCTTGAATTAGGTCCTTATTCAACATTGCAGGATTGTTAATAGGCTGCACATATCACTGAGCAATTGTAGGAAAAAATTTATTTATGAGCTGCCCTACCTGGGAGTGCTCCCCAGTGGCAAGAGGAGAAGTGAGCAATGGGAACTGAAGTTGCAAAGGAAGTTACACCATCTGTCTTGAAAGCCAGACACAGGTGAGAGATAGAGAAGGGATGAAAAGGAGCATTCATAAAAAGCTGATTCATCACTAATCTGCTTGTACTCAAACACAGAAAACAATAGCTTGTTTCATGATAAGGTTCTGCCCTTCCAAAGCTGCATTCCACTTTGGCAATGGGAGTGTACTGTATACCACAAACTCAGGCTGATTGGCTTCATTTCACCAAAGAGCTTGTGCTGAAACTCCACTTTTTGTCTGTAGTTGGCACAGAAACAGAATGGGTCTACTGGGCAAGCAAAATATTAGAGAAGCTCTGCAGAGTCCACCTGGACTGATGGCTCTGAAGGCTGTTGTTTGGCAGAGCTGGATGGACAGCCCTGCTGGATGTGAAATCTGTGCAGGTCCTTAGGCAGCTTTGGCTCTGAGCCCAGCAAGGGTCACTGCTCACCCCATCTGCAGTGGCACCGCCTCTCTGCATCTCCCATTCAGTCCCACAGCCTTAACTACTGATGTGTTACATGGCCTGTGGGTTTGTGCTGCATCTGCTGGACTCGCTCTGTACAGCTTAAAGTCCATCTGGGTTAAAAATAACAGCAAGTTTTTGTCTTTTTCTTGCACATGTATGAACACAAATAATTTTGAATTAAAAAACACAACACGGTCCCTTCTCCCTGGCTCCTCTGGCAGGGGCTTTGGCAAGCAATGCGCCTTACCCTGGCATTTGTGGCAACCACCCTCGGTTTTCACCTGTAGCAGCAACATTTCTCACATGTCCATGAGCAGGATGGCCGGCTGCCCCTGGGCACAGCCCCACCCTGGGGTGCTTACAGGCTGCTGCAGTCATGAGGAGGGAGCCCACTGCTCCCCAGAGACACCTTCACAGCTGCTCTCCTGGCACAGCACAATTCCACACTTGTATCCTGAGCTCCCAGTTCAACCTGTGACTTGTGCCAAGGTATAATAATATGAATATAAGTCACACACCTGCCCATACGGTAAAATAAGAGAATTCAAGAGGGATGAAGTTTTTCTTTAGGCTGCAGAAAGAAATCCTTCTAGAAAAAGAAGGCCTGTACACTTTTTGACGAGCCCGCTTTCCAAAGGAAATGACGCTGGTGCGGCTGCTCTCTGCCTGTCAGACTCCTTTCCTCTCCTCCAGCCAGCACCTTTCCAGCTTGTGAGCCAGCTCAGACAGGTTGGAGCACAATGAGGGTCCCAAAGAGGCTCTTTCTCCCTGTCACATGAGACCTGGGGGGTGCTCAAAGGACTAAGACCCCAGTCAGTGCCTGTCCAGGGGGAAAAGCCCCTAGTGGGTGTTCAGCAGCTACCCAGTCCAGTTAGATTGCTTTCTGGCAGAGCAGCTCATGATCTGTGCAGGGGGACACCAGATATTTATACCAGAAAATATTTATTTCATTCACGGGTCATGAGAAGGAAAGGAAGAAGTGGCTGGACTTCACATGGTGACACCAGGCTGCTCAACTCTTGATAAAGCTGGATTTTCTGCGTTAGAGTTCATCAGGGAGAAAATCACAGCATTCTTACAGACTTTGTTTGCAGACCAAATAAAACACATAATGAGGGTCTCCATTTTTCATCACGTTTTTCACACCTGAAATGAGAATCGCTGAAGCTTGAGGATCTGCTAGTTACAACATGATAATATTGTAGACGTTTGTTTTTAGAGGGAAGCCAGGTAGAAGAATGGCATTCATGGAATAAAATTTCTGGCTGGGTATAGAAAGTGCAAATACTCACCTCCTGTATTTGATGGGAGGTTTTCTTGTAAAGGTTCAATGAATCCTGTGCTCAGGGGGTCGTCTTTTCACCTTGTGCAACATGGGGACATTTTGGTGTCCCAAAACACCAAGGCCAAATGGCAGTCTGGACCATGCACTTGGGCCTGTGATGCCACTCACACAGGCTGTGCAGAGGAAAGAAAGCTACACGGCTAAAACTGGGTCTGAGCACTTTGGGTTACTCAAGTTACCTCTCAGGCAGTGGATGACAGTGGGTGCTGGGGTAACATTCTTGTCCTGCCAAGAGACATGCCCTCAAAGATAGACAAAAGAACTTTGCACTGCTGAAAACAAGAGAAGAAACCATTCTGTGCGGATAATTGAGGTTAGTAACAATTGTAATTTGACTTACTGTAAACATTACAGGAGAGGCTCTTCAAGAGCTCTTAATGAACTCACGTTTCACACAACTTGTAGAAGGAAGAGAGAACAAAAATAGCAAATTCTTTCATGTTCAGGTTGTACTTTAAAAGTATAATGGCAAGGCAGAAAAGGTGTAAAGCAGTATCACTCCATGTTTATATTAAATACCTGACTTCACATTTTTATTGCAGCAAACAAAATTTCATTAATCATTTCAACCACTTTCATGGAAAAAATACTGACAAAAGATTGTAAGCAAATTACCAAGCAGCTTGTCCATGTTTAAGGCAAATTGTACTAGGGGCTGGTCTAAGCTCTATTTTCAGTAATATTCTTCAATTTATTACAATACTTTTGAGTTTTTTATGTCTTTTCTCTCTTCATGTGCAGGAACAGAAATAACATTTTCTTTGTCTAAATAGGCTGTAGCAGAGCTCTACAGACAGAGTTTTATGAATTGAAAAAAAAAACAAAACAGAGACTAAAGTTGTCTATAAGTAACATCTTAAAAAAATGTGAATTATATTGAAGGGCAGTATCAATGTATACTTAAGGAGGAAATGAATCATCTCTAATGGAAATAGAGTGCCTCTGATTATCTCATTGAACAAAGAATTGTTCTACATGTGTTCCTTATTTCCAATCAGGCTGTGGTACCAACCACTCTGTTGCCAAATGGGAATACCTAGAGAAGCTACAAAAGTTATTTACTTGCTGAAAGGCACTGTCACCCCAGCCTGTATATGGGGAACACAAGTAGAAAGTGAGGGGCTCAGGGGTGTTCCAGAGGGTGGTGGTCTGCAGGGCTGGGCTGACAGGCATGGTAGAAAGAATAAAATTCAAAAAGGGAAATATGAGGGAATAAGAGGGAATTGAGACCACAAGAGAAATATGGTATATGGGGTTGCTGAGTAATGCTCCATGAATGTGCTGTGAGGTGATGCTAACCATCAGATTATGTGCAATTCAGCCCATTAGTTGAACTGCACCCAGCAAAATCTGGTATTTCTCCCTGCTCACTCCTAATGCACTGCAGCTCACAGTGTGTGACAACTGCAGGGCCAAGCACATAGTGGCTATCGGCCTATGGCTTACAGACATGGGGCTTGTAGAAAGTAACAAAGAAAAGACAGATTATCATACAGGTTTCAACTACCTAGAAGGTTTCTCTCTTCAAAAATAACAGAGCAATTTAAGCCATAAGGGCTCCAAAGATGATGCAGTACATAATATCCAGTGGTAACGTCATCTGTTCATTGTCAGAGGATAGCTCAGTAGTCTGCTGGATTTTAAGTCAGTAGTGACAGTGATGTGCAATTTCAGTGTAGCTAGAGATGAGGTTTCCCAATGACCATCTTAGCCACAAGTGTCAAAAAAGAGCAGAGTTTCATAAATTGCTGCCATGCCTGTTTGGTGTTGTTGGTCATCATTCATCTCTCAGTGCAGGCAGTGCAGGAGATTTTGTGCTCGTGAGATAACAACCCATGGATTATGGCAATGATGCCAAAGTGAAAGGAGGAGATATGTAAGGTATAGTCCACTTAAAGAGGTCTTTTTCCTTCCAATGTAAGTCTGTGAAATTCACTCAGCCACTGAACACCTGCAGATGCAGCTGCACTGTCCATTTTCAGATGTGGTCACTGACATTGCCAGCAGTGCTCAGTATCACTATACGAAAGAAATTCAGAACCAGTGCATTGGTGTCTCAATGTGACCTCTTCAAGTCTCTGTGATATGCAGGCTCATTACATCCACTATAGCTACAGAATATCATCTTCTTCCCTTCTTTTCCACTGTGTTCTTGTGAAGAGCTTCCCACAGGGAAGAGCTCAGCTGTACTGAAAGTGACTTCTTGCTCACCACTTCATGAAGATACAACCACAGCTGCAGCCACAGGACAGAAGAAACATGACAAGTCCTTATCTCATGATTGGTGTCATCTGAGTTGCTGTGTCTGGATAATAATTATCCCCTAATAATGTTTTAACTTGCACTTTGAATCTTGCTGTCCCCATGTTTGTAAACTTAAAAAGAAACTTCTGTTAAAAAAAATGCTTTGTTTGTACCTTGAACTGCCAACAGACTGCACAAGACTGCTTTTCCAAAGAGCAGAACCCTGCTGCTGGTGCTGAGTTGCTGGCCCAGGAGCTGGCCACAGCCTTGGAAAAGCATGCATCTCCATGGCTCCTCTCAGCCTTCAGGGGAGGAAGTGAGGTGAGAGCAGGAGCAACATGACTTGATTTTTCAAAATCCAGGGTAATCTTCAAAGACAGTGGTGAGAAAAAAATAGCAGCATGGCTTCCAATTCGCGCACAAACTCAGTATCATGTGGAGCCCCTCATGTAGTGACTTTTTTTTACTCTAGCTGCTCCTCATTTAATAATGAAGGTCCTCAGATTTCCATCCAGAGGACTTGTGTTTTGATAATCTGCTCTACTGTTTCCCCAAATCCCCTTCCCTCTGTAATCAGACCATCAGTCACTACAAAGGATCAAAATTACCACATTTAAATACTATTCTTCTTGTGAGAAACTATCATCTGATCAAAGATTAACAGCATGAAATATGTTACTTGTTTTTGCATTAAACCTGCATGTCCCTTGTTGTCGATCCAAGTTCATGGAGGTTTATTTTCAAAGCAAATCTCTTGTTTTCCTTTCACCAGAGAGCTGTTATAAAGCCAGCTATTGTTATTGTAGAGTATAACTTTATTTTTTTAGTCCAACTACTAGAAGCAAATGGTTTTCATCAGGTAAAAAGTCATTGTATACATGCATTATATAGACAGGTCCTGGACACAACAAGCAGTTAATGGTTTTTAATTAAATGGAGTGAGACAGGACACTCAAGGAGTGACCCATGGATTACTTGTAGAGGAAGTTTCTCTCATGACTAATAGTGACTACAAATAAGATGGGGTATTACAATAAAATTCTACTGCTGACAAAAATATTAGCAGTAAACGATGACAGAGCTTTCATCTGGGAGTAGGAGAGCATCTGGAATATATTAAGACTGTAAAATTTCCCTTTAAGTGTGGGTTGCTAAAGTTAAAACCAGCCACCCAGAAACTATGGCACTCAGAGAAACTCAATATTTTTTTTCATTAAAAATTACTTAAGGAGATTTACATCTTCCCTTGGTTGACATTGTGATGTTCTGCTTGTCCAGACTTCGAGTCCTGAAAATATGCATGGGATGAGAATGAGTGGAGAAAAAAATGGTCCCAAATATGTCCTGGCTATGTTGATCTGGGAAAACAACCCTGGTTCTAGGCATCCTTCCACAATGCAATCAGTCAGATGCCCTTTGCAACCACTCTGTGCAGATACCCACTGCTTATTTAAACCATATGTGAAGCTGACAAATTATGTATCTAGAAATGCAGTATAAGCACCAGATATTGACAGAGACAAACAGGAGTGAAGTGGGATGTGCTGGGAGATCATTACAGGAAAAAGAAAAGTTTCCTTTAAACAAAAGGACACTGTGCTAAAAGGCCAACATCAAAGCAAAGTTCCTGTTTCCCAGCCTCCTTTCTCCCTGTCCCCAGTTGTCATGACACCCCTCACTGCAAACTTGTCTCAATACAGACTGTGAGTTCCTGGAGACAGAAACTGTCCTGTGACTTGCATCGATTGTGTACAGCACAAGAAGTGTTCCTGCCTCTCCCAGATCCTCAAGTGCTGTTTGGGAGGCAGCTGCAGCTAAACTGGGGAGCTCCATGTCTCTGCAGCTGAACTGCAGAGCATGCACAGTGATCCTGGAAGGGCACTCAGCACTTGCTCCTGTAAAGCTGCACCAGCTGGTCTCAAACCACCAGGAATTAGGAATAACCAGCTCTCTTGTACAGACACCCATTTTCAGAGTAAAACCCAGATGATGTTAATTTGGGCTATGCTGGGAGCTCCCAAAAGGCAAGTCAAGGTTTGAAGAACAAACTGAGACAAAGGGTGGCAGTGAACTCCTGCTCTCAGCAAACTAGACCAAAATCTGCAAAGCTCCTGCGAGCAGAATTCATTTCACCTTCCAGAAGGCCCCAGGTCATGAAGACCCTGGGTACTTCTTCCATTTTTCTTCACTTGCTCTAATGACAATAGAAATGGGAAGGACTTGTTCCCCAGCAGTTACTTCCAGCATCTTGTGCTGGGTGAGATGAAGTCCATCTGCTGTGTTCAGGAATCAGTCCTGCCAAAGAACTTGCCTGCCTTATGTTTTCCACCCTGAGGTGCTTCCTGACTGTTTCTGGAGGAGGCTTGGTGAGGGGAGAGCAGCACAGCTCAGCACATGAAGCACAGGAAGCCTTAATTTGCCATCAGCATAGCAGTGGTAGGTCGTGGTATCTCTTGGAGCCAAGGATCCCGTGACGAAAGACATGCACAAATACAGAACAGAGAGTTTGTCCAGAATAAAAGCCAGCTCACTGGGTGGCCTTGGTAAGCATCTTATGTCCCAGCTGAATATTTATGTTTTTATTTCCACTCATGCATCATTTCATCAGAACAGGGAAAGGGTTTTACATGACTTTCCTGTAAACCTTCAACCCAAATCCTTATGTTGAGGTAACAACTCATATTCAGAGATCAAAGAATTGTGTTAGGAGGAAGAAATTAATCTTCTTTCTCCTCTTCCCACCTCCTTTCACCTCCTATTTCCTCTTTCTTCTGACCATGTATTTGTGTGGGTGAAACATTCAAAAGTACCTACAGAAATAAGATCAAGTTTTTCAGAAACTGGCCAGGAACATCTGTCCGTCAAGATCCTTACACATGGACAGCACACAGGATCTAAGTTCTGATGAGCCTGTAGCTACCTTTTTGGCATCTAAGAGGAAGTTTTGAAATGCCAGCCTGCAGTTTGAAGGACAAAACTCCATACATGTCTCCCATCAGGGAAATCTGAAACTCTTGATCTACCACATATCTCACCCTACCAAGAAGTTGGTGAATGTTATCAAAACAAACCAAACCACAGAGAGGAAGTCTGACCCTAGAAATATTCTGCAAGGATAAAAATTCAGATATGCACTGCCCTGAGTACCAGTCCTTACCACCCAGCTCCACTTCAGGGTTTAGTAGTAAGGGAGTGGCATGTGTGTGTAGGAGACCAAGTAATGGAGCTGGAATAATCCACTAACATCCTCAATTTTTTCCTCCTATCAGTAAGTCATTGCTGCTAAAGGCAATGAAGGAAACCTGCCAAATGTAAGAGCTAAAACCAACACCCTGAAAAACATAATATTTAGGGAAAGTTGTGTGTTGGGGCTGGCTTTTGCCAGCTGCCAAGTCTGCAACCATAAGAGGTCCTGGACATGGGGAGGCCTCCAGGAAAGTGCCTGTTGGTGGCCAGGCAGAGGACAAACCCCTGCTCCTGTGCAGATATGAGACTGTGACCCTTGCAGCTGATGGATGGCCCTGCTGGCAGCACGGAGAGTTCAGCTTCCCCTCTCTTCAAACCAGTTGCTCTTTGCAAATGGAAATGGAGATAAATGCTGGTGACTGTCCCAGGGAGGGATGCATGGTCTTGGCAAGCAGTGGCTCTGACAAGGGCTGAGGCCATGACTCCAGTGGCAGCTCACAGGCCCTCAGCAGGAGCTCAACATCAGGATGGAGCGAAATAGGGCCAAGGAAGACTTAGACCTACAGGGTCCCGTGGATGTCCATCGGAGATGAATACGGAAGTTCTTTTCTAACATCTCTCTGTTAAGATGAGGGCAATACAATTCCTTTCTCTGCACTTCTAGGGAGATGTTGGGAGGGATGCATATCATTACACAGTGGTGGGGGAAACCTTGTTAGAGTTGAGAAGACAAGATGTGAAATATGCAGAGAATTCCCTGTTCTCCCTGTTTATATACCTGGGGCCTAATTTGGGCTTACAGAGAACCTCCTTTTCCCTACCTGAAGATGATATTTCCTCGTTACCCTGCAGGGAGATTTTGACTGAGGAATTGTGTGTGGATGTTATAAGGGTGATTCCTGACCTTTTGCTGGTAGCAATTAGTAGCTTCATTCCCTGAGGATTTGTGTCTTTGTCTAATTCATGGTTGTGGGCTCAAGGGACAAGAAACTAGGCAAAATTTTGCTAGCTAAATACCTACTTTGTAAGTAGTTTGATCTTCTGTCCTTAAGTTCAATGAAATCCATGGCTTTGGGCCTATGTGAGGTGCTCATCAACTGCTTCTCTCAACCAGTGTTGTTGTCCTTGGCATTAGAGTCACCTGAGAAGCCTGGGACTTGAGGCCAGGATGTGCAAAACTGATAGTGGCTTGGGATGAGTAGTGGTGATTTCTTCCAGTAGATGTGAACTTTGGAGCATGCTGAGCACCTGTTCTCCAGAGACAGGCCTGTTCAACCAGAGCAGATACTTATCCAAAGTCAGGCTTGCTGGCCCTACATTTCACGTGAGCTCTGCAAAGTTTCTGCCCCACCAGACAGACCCTGCTGGGGCACAGCTTCTGGGGAAGGTGCTGCTGCAGCAGCAGCAGCAGCATTCACTGTACATCATAAAAAAGATGTACAGTGAATGCTTCTCATTTTTGATGGTCATCTCTGTCTAAGGAGTCACAAAACAACTTTTACAAACTTCACAAGTTCTTCCTAAGAGATCTTAACTTTTCAGCATCTGAAAACCTCTTCTCCCCATGCAGCTCCTGGGAGCCATTGCCATTGCAATTGCTCCTGTCTTGCTTCTCCTTGCAATTTTCTGCACACACTCTCACTCATCTGCTATTCCTGTGCTCATTTTTATCTTTATGCCAGGCTTGAGCTGCTGCTCATTGTAACAATATTTCCTCATAAGGCTGTGCTTAAAAAGTGAGGAGCTTGTATTTGTTGGTGCTGGGTGGTGGCATGTGAGGCTGCACAAAGAAAAACAAATGTTTGAGATGTTTTTGAAGGTGCTGTCATGAGACAAAACAGGGCCCTCATTGCTAAGTTTACTTGTGCTTGGATGTACCAGAGACTGTTCAGGCTCTTTAATAACTCTGCCCTGGGAAGTTTCCATCACCTCCCTTCCCTTCCTCCCCTCCGGCCAGCTCTGCTTGCCACCGGAGCTGTGCTCCTTGGAGGGATTGTGGGGAGAATCGCCCCCACCCTGGAGTCTGACCAGCCACTGCCACCTTGCAAAAGCAACTTTTTCAGCCCTGTTTGTCACATGGGTGACACAGCTGAGAACACCTCATGCAGTCACAGCAAAGCTGCATTTGTCCTCCTCCAGGAAAGAGTTCCACTCAGACCCCACAGATTTAAGCATTCCAGAGGCTTTGTCCTGGGTCTAAGCAATTAAAGTATCCATGCAAAGGCAGGGATTAATATCCATGCAGTTCAGGGGAAGCTGTAAAGACGAAGCACCAAGTCCTATCTCTCTCAAGGGTCAGGGGAGCAGAGGCAGAGGAAGGGGCAATGAATTGGCCCCAGCACCAAATTGAGCTTGCTCGCTCCTTATCCAGCCTGATTTGGAAGCAGAGCTTAAAACTGTTTGCTTAGGAAGTTTGTTATAGCTATGAAATCTAACGCTGGAGTTATGCTGAGCAGGAGGCCAGAGGGTAAACCAATATTTTATCCGTAAGTTAAAACACTTTCACAAGGGTAAAGTAAGTTGTCTGCTCTGTCAGCGACTTGTGTATGCAGGGTGGATTCATCCTGTGGGTGCCCTCACCAGGGCTTTCCCCACGGCTGCCTCGGGGTGGGAATCCTGCACCTGGGTCACCAACTCACCCAGGGTGCCACATCCCTCACCCTCCCTGTCCACTGGAGACCCTGGTGATTCTCTGGTGTGAGGAAAGGGGATTATTTTACCAGCCAGCCAATCCCAGGGAAAACAGCTCTGTTAAAACCCTCAGAATGTAAGACCTTCTTTCCCCACATGTGAAGTTCAGAGTTGTGAAGTTTGATTCTCAGAATCTGGTGTTTTCTCCTACAGTAATTGTGTGGACTGGGTAACAAAGCACTACTAGTATTTAGGAGAAGACTTCTTTTGAGTTTGGAAATGTTTGCTACTTCTCTGACCAGCTATGCTCTTCTTTGAAGTAAAGGAAAACTCTCTCAGGCTTTTAGGCTTTGGTATTTCTTAGTTCTCATTTTTTTGTTTTTCCCTTCTAAAATGTGAGTGCCAATTTGCCCTGGAAATAAGATATGCAAAGGAAATACTTTTGGGGAAGAACTGTGCTCTGAATATGAGAAAGTGAAGTCCCAGGAGGTGAAGGGACATGCCCCAAGCCCCATAGGAAGTTTGTCCCCCACTGTAGAACTAAAGGACCTTTTGAACAGCAAAACTTTTTCTTAGTTGTAATTTTCTTGTAAATATTTGGGTCTCAGATTTCGAAGTTCAAGCTGGGTTAATCACAAAGAATGCAGCTCTTCCTGCTTTCCATGCAGGGTGTAAGGTAACAGTCTGTGGTGCCCTCCCAGACACCCCATGCATCTGCACAGGTTTCAAGTGACACCTGGTCTTTAAACTCAGTATCACACACACAGATTAATCATTACCTGGCTGCTGTCCTGGCTTTCAATCTGTTCCACTTTATTGACTTAGCCTGGGCTTGACAATGGTTTATTAATCTTGCCTTTGTGTCTACATAGCAGCCTTATTGTAATTAAATAGTTCCCCCTGTTTTATTAGCCAGGGTTAATACTGTAAGGCACTAAGGACTTTGTTAGCTGGGGCTGCTTGTCTGCAGACTGGAACAAAGGTGAGATCTTTACGAGGGTCAGACCAAATTCCACTGTGTGGGAACTTTCTCATGTGGAGAGATTTGGTAACAAGATGCTGCTGCATCCTGAGGAAAACACAGGAATGGACCTAGGAGACTGTCAAGACCTGAAAGTTGCCCATCCCCTGGGGTGCCATCAGAGACTGTGCTGCAGCCCAGCCAGGCTTGCAGGGCAGGGGATGCCTGTGTGGCAGAGAGATCTGTGTGGCTCGAGGTAGCACATATGTTTGGGAAAGTTGCTCCAAATCATTCACCAGAGCCTGTTCCTGGAAACAGATAATTCAAAACATTTGAAGGATGATTTGTGGGATAACCACAAGCATTTATATCACAGAGCAAATATTTGAGGCACATCCAGATCAGCTATTACTGATGTTATTGTTTTCAATCATCTTTCAGAGGAGTCCCTTGGGGTTGCCTGCACTGGGAAGTGACAGGAGGAGAGCTGGGGCATGAGGTGCATCCCAGAATGATGATTCATCTGCTCTTTCCAGATGCAAGCCTCACCTAAAGTATGGATCTGAGAGCCTGCGACCGTGATGCAGAACCTCCAAAGGTTTATTTTTAGGGAGGCAACCTGCATATGAGAAGAAGAAAGACCCTATTATAAAAAAGTAGAGGGAGTCAAATAGCAGCTGTAAAAACTAAAACTTCCAACAATGCAACAAACAAAAAATTACATTTCCCTTCATTGTGTGGAAGGAGCCAAGCTTCCAGCCAGCTGTGGAGGAAATAAGGAGTTTACATTATTTGCAGTGTCAGTGAGGACCAACATACAAATTTCCTGTCTGTCTCCCTCTACAAAATAGCAAAACTTGAACAAAAAAATTATTTTTATTTTATTCCATTTTTCTGTTTCTGTGGGGAGAAGATGCACCCCAAGCAGTGTGGTCACAAACAGCATAGCTGAGGAAGTGCCACGGGAAACTGAGCAAACAGGAGATCAAAACAAAAAGACAGAAATGGCTGTGATGTCAGAGCAATGCAGTTCTGCCCCTCACGTTTCTGGGCCCAGACAGAGCAGCAGCTTGTGGGCATGTGTCGATGTCTGTGGTCTCACAGAACAGAATATGCCATTTCCTCACAAACCCAAGCCCAGAGATTTTACAACATCTCTTACCATGCAGAAAATTACTTCCCCCTATGTTTGTTTTAAGTTTCAAGCACTGACATGTAAACTTAAATTATTAAAAGAAAAATGCTATATTTTGTCTTGGTGCTTGCTTATTCAATCTGTGTAAGCAGAAATCACAGCCCACATGTGCCAGAGAGTTTTCCACATCTTCCTGCACTGCAGCACGAGGTACTGCAGCCAGCTGTGGGCAGAAATGAGCCCCACAAGATCCTGGCCCTGGGTGGCAGCTGGAGTTCCTGCTGCTTTCCCAGCTGCTTCCAGCATCCTGTGACTGATGTTGCTGGGCAGGAAAAAAAAGCAGACATGCAGAGTCAGCAAATTTCAAGTCAGGTGTGTGTAAAATGAAGCAGTTGACAGTCATTAGCAAACTGCTCAGCATGGCACAGGCTTCCTGAGGTACTCTGGGGGACAGTCAGGGGTGCAAGAAAACCCCAGGCAAAGTGTCCTGACTTTGCATTCTCTTTCAGTCAAACCCATCACAAATAAAACTAGTATTACCAGCTCATCTTCCTATCCAAAATTATAACTTTTATGTTCCTAATTTAAGGGCAGCTCCTGCCTGCCCTTTGCCTGTGTTTGAGGTATACTGGCTGCTGGGTCTCTGGTCTTAGTGTCTTGGAATAAATAGCAGAGCAGTCAGCTGCCCTGTTCCAGGATAGCTGGAGTCATCAGGGAGCATTTCAGGTGACAGAGGGAGGAATACTTCAAGCTTCTTCACTGGAGAGAAGGGAAAGAGCATGGAGGAACCTCTGAAAGAAAAGAGCTGGATTTCACCTAAAGTACTGTATTGCAAATTGACCTAACTCCAGTGCTCCCACTTCTGTAGCCAAAGAGATTATCTCCCCTGCCTGAGGTACTCTCTGCACTTCCAAGAGCCTTCTTGCTCTGCTGTTGGGTGTTTGTGCATCTGTTGCCCCTGTGCAATGGGGGCACTTTTCCATGCACCTCCCAGGGCAGCCCTTGGAGGGGGTCCCGAGGCTTGTGGAGGTGGTGGGGCATGGCCAGGAGCAGAGGGGTCCAGGAGCCAAGCTGAGGGATGTGCCCTAGGAGGGCCGAGGAAGAGAGTGCACTAGAAAAGAGACAGAGGTCTGCTTTGGGAATGGCTACAAGGATTGCTGCCTCCAGGGTCTCCCAAGCTGATTAATTTCTGGTGTGGAGTAGGCTCATGTGTTTACCTTCTCAGGAGATGAAAAACAGAGTAAGGTTTTGCAGCACACTCAGATTCCCTGAATTTTTTTTAAGATTTTGATTAATCATGAGGCATTTTGGCAGCCTCCTCAGATATTTCATCACCCCTATTTAACCAGGCACATTCTGAGTGCTTACTCTGCCTGGTCTCAACTGGCAAGGCTTGATGCTACAGGGGAATGGGTGGGCCTCAACGTGCTGGTGGGGCAGGCAGCTGGCTCTGCTCAGGGTCTGTGCCAGTATCCCCTTGGTTTCTGCAAGGGGGGACCTCATGACAAATGCTCTTTCATGGATATAGAACATAAAATAACCTTAATTTGTATTCCGTGCAGTCACAGTTGGTTTGCGGGACTCAAGGAAATAAAAAGAGCCAGACTCCATGGACCTGGAGGCAATCATCATTAAAGCTGGGCAATTATACCATCAGTATTACAACAGTGAGGTTGTGGAAGTATTGCCAGATAGGTTATAAAAGTGAGTTTTCACTGTGCCCTTCAGCTCTCTGAGTGTGTCTACTGTGCCAGGTAAATGGACAGTGAGGGACTCCTGAACTGTCTGTGTCTCCATTAACAACTTAGTGCAGACCAGGATGAGACTTCCAAAGCAAAAGTCTCCATGTGTTATGTTTTGTGATGGGAGAGAGGTTTTGGAGGATATGAACTGGACAATCTTTCAAACAAATGGGAGTGCACTCCAGACATGCACTCGACAGCACGTGGGACCACAACCAGAGGGTGCAAAGCAACTCCTCCTTGAAAGGCTTAGTGCGTAGGCATGGCCCCACACACACACTTTCCACTGTCCACTCAGCAACTTTGCTCACTGGGCAGTGACACACAGCCAGTGCTGAACTGGTCAAAAATATAGATACCCTTGTCCTGCCCCTCTGCATGGTGGAGGGCTTGCTTAGTTCAAAAAGGTGGTGGGTGGTACCTCTTGTTAGCAAAACAGCTTTTCTTGTGTTTTACTGAGATGGCAAAGCTGCTTCTGTACACAGAAAGTACAAACATGATTTGTGGAACAATCTTTTTTCTCAGACAGAATGGAAATTGTGCTTCATTTTCCCTTCTAAATATTTTCTTGTCTAAACCAGGAAAGTTTAGCATTCTTCCTTCCAAAAAATGGAATATGCATAAAGATGCCATTTTACAGGCCTTGAATAATAATATAGGCCACTGATTAGCCTAAAAAAAGTAAAACCAAGCATGTCTGAAAGAGCAGGATGAGCATAAATTGGCACAAGAATAAAGACAAGAGTTTCTACAGTAAAGAAACATGTCACTTATTTTATGTCTTACAGTGTAGCAGCATTAAAAAATGTACAATTCCCTGCTGTTTGCAAGTCCATTTGGATTTACTGCATTTGGGAACATCAGGTTTCCATCATCAGTGAGTACCCATTCCTTGATTTCCTTCTGTGATGATGACTGTGGCTGGTACATGCACAGTATCAGAAGTGTCATCTGTCCCTTCTTCAGTTACTGGAGCAGATTTTCTTACCAATCTTCTTTGTGCGCCATCTGCCATGGGGGTATGGTCTTCTAATTACCTGTTTTTGCATTCACAGCAAGAAGCTGATGAGTGGATTCCTTTCTGATATGTCTTGAAGATTCTTACTGATACTGTGTTGGTATGTTAAATAGAGTCAAAAGTGTACAGTGAATTGCAATGTCTTAGGTCTTGGGCATTTCCATCAGAGGATGGAACACAGACTGGCTGAGAACAAGCAAAGCTCATGTGGGAATTGTTCAGCAGGTCGTGTGTGCAAGAAAGGTGTCAGCTGTCTTGCCTGCCTCCTCCTCTGCCAGGCATTGCATAGTCAAATCTACACAGTAACAGCCATCAGATTTTGGGTGCACTGTAACTATTCTTTCTGATAAAGGGATAAAGCAATTTGTCCCTCATTCATTATTACAGTTGAATGACATGAAAATAATGATGGTGTTGTTAGTGAATAAACAGCTGAGACAGTTGCGAGTTTTAAGCTATATGGCATTTAGTTAGTTGGGGAAAAAAAAGGCTTGTTCAGATAACCCAACCTTCAGTTAAATGCCATGCAGACAGCTTGGACTGGGTGCCCTGGGATCCCCTTTTCTCACAATTCCTGAGCAAGTAAAAAAGTAAAGGACAATTTCCTTTAAAGATTTCCCTCATGGAGGTATTTATTAGTTTAAAAAATAATAACATTATTAGGGAAACATTAGAGGGAACATTGACCTCTAACTTCAACCAAATTCTTATCCAAAAGAACACTCACATGCTTTACTCCTTGAAATCCCATGTTTATTTTGCAGCTGTCAGCAGTAGGAGCAGTACATGTGATGTGAAAGATGCTGAAGAGATTCTCCCTGAGGTTTCCTGACCAGGCCTGTAGCTGGGCCAGGCAGATGTGTAGTTAGACGCTTTTGCCAAGAATTATACAACTGGCACTGATTTGTCTTGAAGAATTCTCAAGCTGCTAGGACAGATTGTTCACACGTGTGTTCAACAATGGCAGTGGAGAAAATATTCCCCTTGTCTTACTTGTTGCCGGTTCCAGCTGTAGATTGCTCAGTAATTTTCCTGTGTCCATCTTCAGACTAGAGAAACAGCAAAACCATGCTCAGCCAGTGCCCCTTAAAAATTCTGAAGACCCAGTGGAAAATATCTAATTAATAACTTGTGCTATGTGAATTTTGGTATTTTGATGCTGCCATTTCCCTCACACTGCTGGTGCAGAGCATAATAAGGGTAGAGAAAGTTAAAGCAATGAGGAAAAGAAGAAACAGACTATTAGTTCCTCTTGCAGCTCCTGCTGTGCAGATGCTGCCATGTCCTCTGTTTAATGGCTGTTGGTACTTCTATGCCTGTTGTCCTTGTAGGACACAAAAAAAGGATGAGAGACTCCAAATATTTCAGAAGGCAAAGAGCATAGAAAAAAGGCTTTATTGTCTAATTCTTACTACTTTTATTAGGTGTTCCCATACAGACTTAATGTGATTGCTGAGTAGGAACGACACCTCTCTAATCCCATTGGTTAAACTAGAGAAACAGCTAAATGTTTTGAGAACTAGAAAAGTAAAACACCACCAGGAGAAAGATTGTTTTGAGAAAGGATAGTTGTTTGCCAAGATTGTTTTGAGAAGCTTTCTTGAGAAATTTTTCCTTGGGAAGAAGTTAGCAGCTGCGAGCAGGCTAAAATCTCTCAGACCCAGAAATATCAAGCCTACAGCCTGTGGCAACCAAGTTCCCTCATCTGCTGTACTATTACTTTCTATCTATCTGAAACAGACAAATTATATAAGGAGAGAAGATTATTCTTAAGCCTTTAAAGGCTGAAAATATCATCTTTAATACACCATTGAAAGCTTGAGACTTCCCTGCATCTTACCTTGAGCTTTAGCTCTTCAGTCCCCAGTTCCAATGTGCATCTTTATGGGAACTATTGTGATAAACCAGCACACCACAGTGGCTCTGCATCTCTGATCTAGGTTTACACATCCAATAGGGGAATGGGAAAAGGGGGGTTACTCCTGTTATTAAGTTCTTGGAAGGGTTTGGGCCATTGCATTGTTTGCAAGGGGAAAGTTTGCAGTAAAGTAAAACATCTACAATTCCTGGAGCTGACCACTCAATTAAACAACTAGAGATAGGATTCAGATCACAAATCAGAACACTTGTGCCCACACGTGTTCTACATGTCCTCTATGGTCCAAGGCCCATACACCAGCTGGGTCCACAGGCCTTTCAGGTGCCCAAATGTGATCACCAAAGGCTCTCCAGCACCTTTCCTTGACCAGATCACCACTGACAGTAGGAGGATAGCAGATACTGTCACCTGTAGGGACCCCTGCTTTTAGGTGTTTGGCTCTCAGGGCCAAATTCCACCTTGAATTTGCAGATGGACCTTGCTGCCTTTCATGGGCAGTCATTGAGAGGGGCTGGAGGCTGGAGCACACACACTGGCCATGACATAGTGTCCTGAGGAGTGACCATCCATGTTCTCACAGCTCAGATTTGCTGTCCGTGTGCCTGCTGTCCCCCCCGCAAACTCTCAGTTACAAGCACCAGATAGGTCAAGTCACAGTGCAAGAGCAGGAATGGGAGCACCAAGATCTGGAACTCAGGTTGTGGACAGGAACTGCAACACTCTACCAAGAAAACTGGAAGAAAGAAGATTTTCTTTAAATGAATAAAACATGTCACACACAATAAACAGAGAGCTTAATACAGATTGAATGCATCAAATAGAATAGAACTAGATGGAAAAATCAATTATGTGTTCTACAGAATTGAAATGGAGACCTGGCTGGAAGTCTTCCAATTGGAAAATTTTACTTGCAAAACATTGACTGTAATTAATTGTCTTGAGGATACATTTGGCCTTCAATTAATAAAATCAACTGAAGGGGGAAAAAATGAAGATATAATTTTCATAACATTGAACATTTTTCTATTTGGATATCATCAGTCTTTTTCTTTGTATTATGAGCTATAAACTATTCCCAAAAGCTTATTTCAATCAAAGTCTTCATTTTTGTTAGTATAAGATGTTTTAAGATGTTTTAACCATCTTGTATTTTTTCACAGTTAGGATTCATTTGCAATGCTCATTCTGGAATGAAAAAAAAACCCTCAAAGAAGTAAAACGTCCTCTGCAATGAAAACTCTAACTTTTGGATTAGCTGTTTTTGTTCCTCCTGAAATATCTTTACTTACTGGCTTTTCTTTTATTTATATTATAATATATTCCAACTTTAAAATAAAAAAGCATGGTTCTTGACTAGGACATTCTTCTCACACCTTATACTATGTCTGCAGAAGAATGCAAGCAAATTTTACACTCTTTGATATATACCATATTCCTAGAAATAGTTGTATAATAAATACGTGTCTAAGTAACTCAGATTTATTAAGTTCTGCCAGAAGGTTTGAAAAGTTCCATTACATTATTTATTGAATTTATATTTATTTTTCTTTTTTTTGTTCATCCCTAAGAATCAGGCTGAAATTTTCCCCAGTCTGTATGGAATCCTTCATGGACACAAGGAAAAGATCTACATTTTTAATTGTTTGTCTGCATTTTCTTTTTTTTTTTTTTTTAATGGGAATAGGAATGATAAAGTGCACCCAAAAGACCTGCACAGAACTTCTCTAACAGAGGTTGGATATCGGATGATAAAAAAATGGAGAAAATGACTGCTTGGGAGGTTCCAGGGGACAGAAGAAAGACAAGAGGCCAAGGAGAGGTGACATTGCCACAAGAAAGTCATGGTAAGAGTGCAAGGATGAACATCCTAATTCGGGTGGTGACTAGCCTGGCTAAAACAGTGACTTCAGGAGTCATAGAGAAACAAAAGTTGCGGAAATTATATCATGTGAATCAACTATAAAATATGAAAAAGAGAGGCAAGGCTGAGGCAAGAGAGAGGCAAGAGCAAACCAGGAGCAAGGGGGCAAGACCGTAGTGGCTTTGCAACTGGTGGTGTCCTACATCCAGGACATCAGAATGTTCAGGGCCCAGACTTCCTACAGAGAAGTAGCATGTTTATCTGACAAGCTGACACAGCTGACAGAACGCACAGGCTGGGGGACATGCAGGTCCTTACAGAGGACACAGCGAAAAAAATCACAGCACACATCAAGCAGTAGCTGCCAGGTGACATCTAGAGGAAGAGGAATCCCTTTGATAGGGGCAAAGAAAAAGGCCAGGGAACACTCTGCTTCACTGCTCAACGATGTTGCAACTGTTGGCAAAAGACTTAAATTTATTGCATTTTTTAATCAGTCTTTGCTGCAACCAGGTAACCAGTTATTTATTTACATATTAAGGAAAAAGAGGCAAGTCTTTGTCTTTAGTAGTTAATTTTAATAGTCTCAATTTTAAAAAAATCATTAGCAAGGAAATAAATAGCACTCAGCATGGAATTGTCAGAAATAAAGTTATTTTTCCCCCTGGGGTAAATAGCAGGCTTTTTGCGGGAGAGGGCAAGCAGCTTCATTTTAGCCAGGCACTGAATGCCGGGTTTTGCCATTTTCGTAAGCAGGGCATGGAAATGTGGTGTTGATGGAGGGAGTGAACATCTTTGAGAGCAGGCTACACAAGTAACTGTGAATACTTTTAGGGTGAAACATTTGGAGACCAGAGAAGAGATAGGGAATTCTTGGAGCATCTTCCCCTCTATTTTTCTGTGTTTCTGTGACTTCACATGCACATAAATGATTATTATTTCTTATTATATTTTGCATTCTTTTCTTGTCCTGCTTTGAATCCCATGCTGTTTTTTCTTGTCTAATTGACACTGAGTTCAGTGCCTGCTGAATTATATCACAAGAGTTTCTTAGTTCCAAGTGGCATTGAGATCTGACAGCCTCTTTTGCCAGAGGAGTTTCTTTCTTCTTTGAAGTCATTACGTTCAATAACGCAGGAGACATGACAAGGCAGAGAGAAGGAATTGCAAACAAGAGAAGCCAGCCTCCACAGAATCCACAGCAAAGCTGGCAACTGAACCCAAATCTCCTGGATCCCCAGAGAGTATCCCATGTGAATGACTATCCTATTAATCATGGGGGCAGGACAGGCTGTCATGAGCCACTGATGAGCCTCACATCAGCAGCTGCCGTCTCTCTTTCTCAAGCTAAGTAAGTACAGGAGCTATTGGGCTGAGTCTTAATTGTGAAAGCCCAGGAATTACTCCTGAGGCTCCAGCATCCCAATGAATGCAAAGTTTTGATCTCAGCATCACAAGCTAATGAGCCTTTCAAAGCTCCCCTCAGGTTGTCTGGAGCCACTCCCCAGCCACAGACTTAATTTTCCCTATATACTCTGAAAAATGTAGTCTATTTAATATTCTACCCATAAGCTGGCTTGAGGCTACTTGAAGCTATTGTTTAGGGTTTTTTTCTGGTCTGTTAATTATAGCTAAAATTGGCAAACTACCATTTCTGATGTAAAGCTACATGTGATGTGTCCCTAAGCCAAATCACATACTATCATAGCCTGGAGAACTGGCAGCTAGCAGCCAAACACAGCAAAAACTGGGCTCAGGAGGTCTCCCCTGAACATGTGGAGGCAGCAGCAAAGACAAACTGAGGAGGTGCCAAAAGGGCAGATCCTGCAGCACTGGTTCAGTTTTTATGGCAATCCTTTGCTCAGGCAAAACTCCTATTTTTTTTAGGGAAGTGAAGGCTTTGGAGTGTGGATTTGCAGCACTTATAGGCAGAAAGATCCTCTCTGTGCCACCTATTTATGATTGAGATGCTAATACCAGGTTGTGCTGTTTCTCACCCCACCGACTGACGCAGGGCCCCTGTCCCAGTGCAGGTGGCAGTCCTCGGGGTGCCGGGGACAGCCAGCAGCAGGGACACCTGCCCCAGCCCAGCCATGCCCATGCACAGCAGTGCCAGCATCAGGAGGGCAGGGAAGGTGCTGCCCTGGCTGTGTGACACACACACTGCACAACGTGGGGCAAAGCCGTGCCGAGCTGAGCCCTCTGCGTGCTGTCCTCACACACTGCACCCTCAGCTCCGCTGCTTTGGAGAGGTGAGAGGTCCTGGCAGGACACAGCTGGTCCCAGGGACACCGAGCTCACAAGGGAGAGCTGACCCCACAGGAAGCAGGATCTGCTCACCAGGGCTGCATCCCTCTGCACACTCAAACTAAAATCAACCGAGGCTGCCAAAGGCCGCGCATTTTCTTGACCTCCTGCCATTCTGCCATTTGCGAATCCCAGCCCGAGGTGACAGGGAGTTTTCCCTCAGCGCTGCCCTGTGGTGCCATAGTGATGGATCAAGGGAAGGCCACCACCTTTGCAGGTCCCTGGTCGTCATGTTCATTGTCAGTGGTCAAGGGAACAGAGGAGAGGAAAAGGGCAAGGACTCAGTGCTGGCCATGAGATAAAGGGAAGGACAGCTCCAAGAATCATTCTGAATTCATGCATTTTCCTGGGAAACCACCATATGCGGCTACCAAGGCCTTACCCATGGGAGACAAACAACCATGTTTCTCCTCCCATGGGTGCCAAATCTCCAGCAAAAGCCACACGGATGCTTGTGAACCTTCCTCTTGCAGCCCACACCAAGAGGCACAGCTCAGGCCTAAGCAGCCACTTTTAATTGCTACAATAAGAAATCAGAATGGAAAAAATCTAACCAGAATGGAATAAAAAATATTTTCATTGTGCAAAGTCTGAAGTGAATATTTTTTTACAGTTTTTGCAATTTGTGGAATGTTTTTGAAGTATTTCATCTTTTTGGTAGTTTAGCTTTTAGTTTCTTATTTGCTGCCAAATATAATAGACTAAGTGGTGGCCACAGAGTAGCACTTTTCCCCACTTTTTAAAATATACCCTTGTTGACCTAAGCTTTCAAGACATTATAAAAATGTGGAAGTTCTGAAAAATTAAAGAGTGGCAGAAATAAAATTAAAAGAAAAGTGATGAGTGGGGAGAAGAACATGGGTTATTCAAGAAAAAAAGATCAATAGGTTCTCATCTGGCAAACGGGTGTTTTCTCAGAAATCTGGACAGACTGAACGGCAATCACAGGGCCACCCTCACACAGTTTGTGCAGTCTCTGACTCCACTGCCAGATCTGCTGTACAGAGGCATGAAATAATTTTGTTGCACAACATTTGTGCTTTAATTACACGTGCATTTCATGCCACATAGCAAAGAAATCTGAGGCAACTTAATTTAGCCAATTACTCTAAGATCAGGGCTAGTGAAGTCTCTTATATAGACTTTTCAGAGCCTATGCAATCCATTTCCTTCTCTGCACAAATAAACCTCTCTTCTGTAAAATTTTGCACACAGAAAGAAAATTGGCTAAAGCAAGTCCCCTGGTAGAAAGGCTGCTTTCTGCAGCTACTCAAAAGAGATATTTTACGAGCAAATCTATAAAGTTGTGTGAAACAACGCTCCAGCCCCAACAACAAAATGGGGTGAGCTGGCTGGACCTTGGGCTGTGGCAAATCAATGTGGAGGGGAATGGCTGGGTCAGCAGCAGCCACCGTGGTGGCAGTGCCATTCTGGTTGGTCCCTGGTGGGTTTGGGGACCATGGCTGTGCAGGCACAGCTGGAGGGCTCACAGGGGACTGGGGAGCCTGGCAGTGCAAAGCTGCTTTCCTGATTTGGCAGCTGTGACTGGGCTCAGGCTCGGGTCCAGCTCCATGCTTTGGTAGTAAAATTGCAAATATAACAGAAATACAGAATTTAACAACAACAAAAAAAGTTACATTTTCCTTCCTACCTTAACAAATTACTCAACGGAATGTTTTATTTGTAGAAAATTATAGAAATTCAATCACTGCTTTATATTAAAAACGTGTAATTCCCTTCTCACCCTTGCATGATGAAGGATTGAATCCACCATGATCTGGCAAACAGCAGGGGAGGGGAAGAGGAAAGACATGACAAAGCTGTCCACATATTCGAGCATTTACCTCTTACTGAATATATCTGGAGCAGCCAGCGTTGCTCAGAAACAAAATAATGCAAGAGAATTTAGAGGGCAACATCTGTTTTAGTGTCTGAATTCATTAGTGAACAAAAGCGGAACACAGGTACACTGGGGGGATTTGGAAAACCTGAGATTACAAGCAAATGTGTCATTCAACATACACTATTTTCTGTTTCTTGCTTGACAGATGAAAAGTATTTGAGTCCAGCTAAAGGGTGTATGTGAGGCTTAGAAGTATTATGGTACTCATTATCCTTCATGGTATCCTTCTTAATGATTTGTTCTGTGGCCATATAAAGGATCACAAATGCAATAAAAGTGGGAAATATTGAGTTAAAGCAATGTCTGGCACCCTGATGTCATCTATACAATAAACAAATGTCAATGGGGAGCTATAAATAATCTATTTATCATAATCTTGAATTGATCCGATACCAGATGTATACACACCTCATGAAAATTCCTTAGCTTTGAAGACAGAGGACAATAACCTGTAACATAAAGCTATATGAATATCTGTGTGTGTTTCCTATGGGTAATATATGCTATGGCAAGAGGGCACAGGGCTGTTGTCTTTCCTGCAATTGATGCCTCTGAGCCAAGCATGGCACACTCCTGTGAGCACGCAGACTACAAGGATCACTCTGGGCTGGTACAGACTTCCCCAGTGACAGGCAGGTCCTTGGAAGCATAGAAAAACCTTTATAAAGAACGTCTCATTTATGAGAGAGGTCTGAGCACATCTGAGCTTTCCCTCTCCAAAGCAAAGTGAAGTACATTGTGAAGAAACACATCATGTGAACATACGTCCGTGCTGAAATACCAGTCTTGGGCATCTAAATCCATCCTTTTGTTTCAGACCTCTTTTTAAATGCTGCTTATATGAGATATTTCTGTCCAACAGGAGCTTTTACATTGTAATGACTGCATTTAAAAAACAAAAAAATCCATTTCATCTGTGGAGCAACATCTTGGGGCTGACTCAAGCCAATGAGAATCTTTCCATTGACGTCATTAAGCTTTTATTCAGGCTCTTAATCTGCAATCAATCAACCCTTAATATTATTCCATGCAGAGCTCCATGCCTTCGTTTGGTGATAGAAAAAGATGAGACCAAACACTTGTCCCAGCTACCAGTGCTGGCAAATGAGTCTGGGTCATGATTACATTTCCATTGAGCCTCAGTCAGGAGTTATCCCGAAATGCTCTGTTTTGCCTTTTCTCCTTTGTGTACATTCCTCCAGCTTTGTGTTTTGGCTTTCACACTACACTGGACTGCTCCTGCTGATCTAAGCTGGAGAGCCCAGTCCTGTGTCATCCCCAGTGCTGCTGGGGACAGCCAGCCTGAGCCATGGGCTGTCTTCAGGGGCAGGCAGCATGTCCCAAAACCAGGGTCTGGGACGTTAAATCCTCCTACAGTGGCACAAGGTATTTACTAACAGTGATGAGATCCTGCATGAGAATGTCAGGGGGAAAAAAAAGGCATAAACCCCCTAATCTTCCATGGCCTCTCCAGCAATGCATTCACTACACCTCATTTAACCTTTCCCTCTCCAATGGCCACGGCTGCATTTTCTCTTGCACAAGCTGCCAGAATAACAAACATCTGTCTAGGCTTTGATGACAGGGACTTTATCTCTTGTTATGTTCTGGTGGTCTTTCTGGTATGCTTTAATCATATCTTTTTTTAGAGGAAGGAGAATGGAGGCCTGGGTCTACTCCTGCAGGAACAGTTGCACGGGACCATATACAGCTCAATGAATCACACACACCAGGACTATGATATGTCTGTAATGGGTGAAACAATTTTCCTCTTGTAGCAGCAGAAAACAACAGGCAAAAAGGAAGAACTGAAATGCAGGGCATTATCAGAGGTGAAATGTGGTCTAGTACACTGGACATTGGGAGGTTACCTGGAAGAGGAGTGACAGAAGGGAAGGCTGCACACCAGAAAAAAGTTCAAACACATGCAGAACAGTGACTGCAGAGATGCCAGAGATGGTGAGGTCCCAGATGGGAATGGTGCCTTGCTGCTTCCTATTGCAAGTCTGTCACTTACATTTGGAAATCCTTCAATGAAGCCTTGGCTTTATTTGCTTCAGTGCCCAGTTGCCCTTGAAAGAATAAAAATTAACCAGCAAAGCTGTGAGGTCAGACAACAGGGAGAATGGTTTTAACTTTCGAGGACAGGGAATTCAGGATAGCTCTCAGGGCTAAGGACAGCAGAGCTCCAAGTGCCCACCTATGCCTGCAGGTGTCAGAGTTTTAGCCCAGTCGTGAACTGGAGGCCAAATGGACCTGAAAGGAATTTCCTTAAAGGAATACAGAGCAACCAAACAGAAACTGCAGGTCCAGAGAGTGTCCACATGTCTAAAGCAGACCAGGAGCAGAGGAGGAATCACTTCTATTTCTCTCCAACTTTGGTTTAATATTTTATTCATGCTGAGTCCATCATTCATGCCATGGATTGAGGAGTGAAGTGTGCAGTCGGACAGGAAAGGAAATTCATGGACAGAGGGATGCAGGGATCAGGGCTGGCCTACTCTGCTAGCAGACAGCAGCTTTCCCCCAGACCAGGGGGCACACACTGCCCAGGACTGGTTTTGTGGACTTGAGAGGTTGGGGAGCCCCAAGGGCAGAACTGAGGGTCAGGGAGAAAGGAGAGGAGCAGTTAAGTTCAGAAGCATGCTTGAACTGTGGCACATCTAGGTGAGCGTAAAGATGGTCAGGGATCTCTCACAGCAGGTTTGTGTGGTAAAGAACCTTACTGTATCTGTAGCTTCATTGCAATGCTAAAGATTGCATACTTGCCACTTAAGACTTAATTTGAGGTGAAACCATAAATTAAATTTTCTCATCTCTCATGGTTCACCTTTTCTGAGAAGATATAAGCATATACAAGTCAGAGCTGGAAAATGAGGAGTAATTGATGGAGCAGCCAGAGGGCTTTGTTGTAGCCTCATTCATTTTGTGTTTGTGAATTATGCCAACAATAGCAAATAGATTTACATTAGTAGCACATTCAGGATAATCTCTTGGTGTGTAAATTATGTGCAGGTACCCCCATACTACAGATTCTGTAGAGATATGCTTTAGCAACAACACACAGCTTTGTTTCTGAATTAATGCTGAATATTCCAGGTGCTCTATAACGCTGAAGGCCTTTGCACTATAAATCACAGGAGAGCAATAATTTTAGCCTTTTACAATGAGAATGCTTGTTCTGGGAAATCTTTCCCTCTTGAAGGCCCCCTCTTGACTTTGAGTAGTTTGAGCTTGCAGGTCTCCCTAGCCTATTTCTAGGCTAGAATTTACAGATAAAAATGTAAAAAACAGGTCTCTGTCTTCAATATTTGTCCTAAGTGTGAGTATAATATGACACTAAGGCGATGGTGCTCAGCTGAGGGGGATGAGACATTTCCTTATGTGACTTAGGGCCAGAGGAAATTGAAAAGTTTAAGCTGAGAAGGGACAAAATAGAGTATGTGTAATATTGTTTCTTACATTGCTCCCCTCTGGCCTCAGGGAACCTGTCAATAGCCTGACTCTGTCACAAGGTTCCTGCAATTTCAGGTGTCCTTAGAATCTTACCATCTGGACATGCAAGAAATGCAAATGTCAGTTCACAAGACACAATTTTCTTCCATTCAGTACAGCAGGAAAAGAAACTCACTTTATGAGTGAGTTTATATTAATTATATTTATGTGAAATTAATATCATTAATGACTCTCAGAAACTGAGAAGAAAAAGTATTCAAAGTAAATTGTACAAAATCTCATTATGCTTAAATCAAAGTGTTTGTGTCTGATTGAACAGGCTGTATTCAGAGCTGTATCAGCCCTACAGCCAGATAGGCCAGCCTTTCTCAGCACTGTAAAACTATTAAAAACTGATGATACCCCAATTTTCCAACCTATTAATGCTGCTTGGCCAACTTCAGTTAAATGAATCTGATAAGTAAACAGCTGCAAAGTGGTGTGGGTTTTGTTGGAGCTCAGTGTCTCTGCCACGCAAACCAGAGCTCCAATATAGAAGAAGGAGAGGGATCACAACTTGCCTGGGAAATGCAGGAGGGCTGGATGGACTCCGAGCAGCCTGGCATGGGAGGAAGGCTGTGCTGCCTGTGCTGAACCTGCCACCCTCAGCTGCATTAGCAACAGCAATTGCTGGGGTCAGCTGCACCATGGGAAAGATTCTGAGCAGAATCATTGCTGGAGCTCTGCAGAAAGCTGCCTTGTTTTTGATTTACTAACTAGAAAAAGAAGAATTAAAAAGTAATCATCTATCTGGGTCAGATGAAGGAGGAGGATTACGATGCAGTGTCCAGGGCCCAGAGGTACCTGGACAAGCATTTCTGCAGAGGACATTAGCACAGCTGGGCTCATGAGCTGAGTTCCCAGCTGTTTTGCTTCCTCCATCTCTGGCCTCCCCAGGCTGGGACACCTGCAGCAAGCTCCTGGAGCACTGTGGCCAAGTACTCTGGCTGCCAGGGGGGCTTCTGCCTTTGGGCTGTGGAGCTCAGCAGCCTGGGCAAGCTGCAATTCACTTGGACCCTAAAACTGATGGCAGGGAGAGAGACAAGCTTTTTAACTGGTCCTGTCCAGCCTTTTGTTCCAAGCCACAAGAAGGTGAGTAAAGGAGGATTTGGGTTGCACTGTTATTCTTCTAGATAAATACTACTGACGTCTGGGCACTCTTGGCTTGCAGTTCTTTTGGATTTCTATTATATTTGCATATTTTAACCTCAAGAAAAACAGCTGACGTCACAAGCTAGGTACTTTCGGCAAATCTCAGGGAAGAAAACAAACCAAAACCAAACCAAAACCAACACAGAACTGACTAATAAAGGTGCTCTTAGAAGGTGGCTATCTCAGTGTGCTGCTCACTGGCCCTGGGCAGGGGGAGGCACACTGAGATGGACACTGGCACCAGTGTGGCAGAGAAAGCTGGGCAAACATGCACACCCATGCAGGTCCTGTGGGGCTGCAAGCAGGGGACACTTGCTGAGGCTCCAGGCTATGTCTGAGATGAGCTCTGGGCCCAGCCTCTGCAGGCCCCGCACTTTGCAAAGGCATGCTATAAACTCAGCCAGCATGTCAGCACGGCCTGAAGGCAGCCAGCAGGGAAACAACCCCAGGTCTGCCTTCTTCACTCTCTAAATATATGGCCAGTGACAGGTGTAAAATTACACCAACCAAGCAATAACTCAGACCTGTTTGAGTGCCAATTATGTGTCTTTTTACAACATTGGGCCTCTGCCTGAACACATCATTTAGGAGAAAAATATGTTGTAAAAGTGTATTCACTCTAAAGAATGCTGTAAAAAAATGTTCTTAATATTGGTCTCACTTGTTTAATCTTCAATCTTTTTCTCTGCTCCTCCCTCATCCTGGGATAAAGGAGTTTTGGATACCCTGTGTCTCATGCACAATCTTGTAGGGTTAGCGAATAGGCCATTGAAAATAAATATACATAAATCTTAGCCATGTATGGTCTCCAGATGGGGAAAATGGCTCTCAAAACCCAGCAGGATGACCACCCATTAAAAAAATGCTGGACACTATTATTTTGATGGCAGGCACTCAACTGCACAGTGCACGGCAGTTTACAGAAGAGACTGCTGGTTGAACATGCTGGCTTGGCAGGCAGAGCCGTGCCCAGGGCACAGAGTCAGGCTGGCTTATGGACTGGTGCTGCTGATTGCCACCAGAACTAAGAGTTTAGCCTATGTTACTTGATTAACAACAACTAAAAATTAGGTTTAGATGGTGGGATCCTATCTCTAAAACATAGGAGTGTGGATTCTGTCCTTTGCCATCAGGAATGCTTTATGTATGAACTCACTCACTTTGTGGATAAAACCACTGCCTGCTCTGAGGCATGGGGGATTTCTGTGGGCAATTAACAAAACTCATCCATGGAAGAAGGCTCAAAGAAGATGGGCAAGGATGAGGTGTCATGAAGCTCAGAAAACCACACAAGAAGTGACCATAGATGTAGTACAGGAAGCTGAACATAACACAAAGAGGGCCAGAGGGTGGCCTATGCTTTAGATAAACAGCTGTATCTGTTGAGTGGGTCAACTGGTTGTGAAAATGGCCTTTCCTAAAGTGATTAACAGGTAGTATTGTCCTCCTGAGCCAGCCACACCAGCATGGGGGAAACCAATTTGTGGTTCAACCCCACACGAGTCTGAAAGCCAACAAAATGGACCCTGAAGAGAGCATTGGGTCTGAGCTGCTCTCAGCCAGTACTTGAAATCATGTATTATAATCCAGCTGTATATCCAGCTTGCTTTATTTTGTTTGCCTTGTGATTTCAGGATGTTGCTGTATCGCTCTATTATATCAGAATTCTACACAATGTCAAATACCTACTAATAAGTAAATTTGATACTGAACATCAAACCCTTCTTGGGTGAAACATCTGAAAGAACTTGGTCAGAGGATATTTGAGTCATGACAATTCCACATGTTACCCTCCCCAGGAGACAGGCTTAGGAACCGATTTCCCAAGCCCTTTGGAACACGTTACTTCTGTATGCTGACTGCATATTCCTGTAAACCCTATCACACTTGGTGTCACTGCAGTTTCCAAGAGTTCCCTGTAATTTCCCAGCCTGAAGATGATTAAGGGAACTAATGTGAAACCACAACTTCTTTGCAAACTTTCCAAAGCACTGCATAAGGCTCTAGAAGCCCTCTCACCTTCATGCCCCCAAGTTTGTATCCAAGCTCTTCTCCCTCATATCCTTATCCCTTGGGTTGCTCACAATCACTGGTGAGACTCAAGTGAGCAGAAAAATCATGTGCTTAGTATTGTTCATATTCTGTACAGCTGAAGGGGGAAAGCTGAGCCCATATTCTCGAACAGAAGCGTGCAGAACAGTTCAAAGCACACTCATTGTTTTATTTACATGTTTATAATTATATTAAACACAATAACAACATCTTATAATGTGGTATTATAATAGTAAAATATTTGAATATTTTTTATTATTACATATAGTTGTATATTTTTATATTCAAATGTGTAAACTTATATTGTTTAGCCAACCAATGTAAACATTGAAGCCTTAAACTAGTTGAAATGTATCAGATGAATGTGGTAGTGCTTTGCCTTGTGGCACAGACATATTTATAAGGAATCATTTGACACATGCAGTTATTCTGAGAGGCAGTTTTCTTTTGCTGACACTGTATTCCTCAGTCTGTGGAAGCTGTTTCTTTCCTTACAAATCCTGCTTTAATAACACTTAAAGCCATTTAAAAATCCACACTGCAAGCACAGTCAAGGCGTGTAGAGCATCGTGGAAGTCAGGGTGAGGAGAATGCAGCCAAGTTTGGGGTTGTTGTGTTGCTGTGCACAGCTACAATGAGAGGCACCCCTTTTGGTAAGGGAGACACAGAGCAGGGCTCAAGGGCTACACATTCCCATGTATGGTAGAAAATGCACATTTGTTAGCATGAAGAAATAAACTGCACCAAGTCTCAGGTTCCCTGGGCTGCTAGCTTCTGCTAGCTCCTTTTAAAATGAGGTGTCTTGCTGTAGGCTTTTTGCATGTGAATTCATGACAAAGCCTGAGGTACCTGCTCTACTTTGACCTTCTCAATACTTTCCTGGCCTGGGGCTGCCTTTACCCTTTCTTAATTTACTCCCAAAGTCCCAATTCACAGCAACCTCATGTAAGCTGGGGATAAGAAGATGCTTCCAAACTCTTCAGCATTTCTGAGCATAATCACAATTTCTGAGCATCACCACAACCCTTCGTTTCCTTCCACTGCCTTTGCCAAAGACTGAACGAGAAGTCAATCTTTGTAGGCCAATTTATATTTCAAATTTGTATCAATGAAAACAACGAAGCTAAGAGACTCAGTGAAACAATCAGACACCGAAAGATGTTACCTTTCTTCATGTGAGGAACCTGGTTGTGAGGCTTATTTCTCTCCCAGGCATTGCAGAGGTGTGGTGGTGTTTTTTATAAATGTTTTCAAGTTATGGATTGTTCCTTTAACCCCCTGTAGTTTCTTGTTATTTGGTAAATCCCCAAGTTGTCTCCTCCCTCCCTGTTGTCTATTAACCTGTAGCCCTACCTCTGTTTATAGAATGTGTCCCAAGACCTGTCCCTTGAGCTGCCACTCTCTCTGTAACCCCTCCCCTTATTCTAGAAAGATCACTTGTATTCGGTTGATGGTTGGATGGCTTGAATTGTACTCACCCTTTAAGCTCCCTGAATGGCTGGGCAAATTATCGACTGCAACGTTTGCTCCTCCCAAGGGATCCCCGACTGGTTCATGTGTTGTACCCTCCCCTGGATAAAAGGCCATGCACGGGGCCTCTCGGGGCCTTTTTGTCCCTGTCCCACTTCAGAGGAAGGCAATAAACTTCTCTCTCGGAGATTCACACAGAAAGGTCTCTTCCCTACTTCCTTCGTGGTCGCTCCTCGACACCCTGACCCACCAGGCTGACTCTCCTCTCCCCCCGACGGGCTCTTCTCAGCCTTCCGCCCGGAACCGCTCCCCAGGCTCCTGCCAGCTCGGGAGTGCCGTGTATCTGGGCAGTGCTGCACCGCGTACGCTGAGCCAGTGGGTCGGGGCTTCCCAGAGAGGGAAATCCTAAAGCAGCCCGTGTCACAGAGGGAAGTAGGGGGAGAGTTGGGAGCTTCTGGGTTTGGGACATTTAGGGTTCTCAGGACTCCATCAGGTTGAGATGTAGCAAAGTGGTGGACAGTTGTATCGAGTCTCTTTTAGAAACCTAAAAAAAATACAGGCAGCGTAATGGTCCAGTGGTTCTGAGGCAGTCAGCAATTAACAGTCCCCTGGGGGAAAGCCTGTGGTAATTGGTTTATAGAACTGATCAAACTGGGAGCAACATCAAAAACCAGATTATGAGGAGGAAAGAAGGAAAGTGCACTTGTGAAAGGAGATTTTAATTACTGTAAGAGGGCAACAAAAAGGCTGCAATAGCTTCTTGTCTTATCTGTCTGCCTTGGAAAGGACAAATCCTGCAAATATGTCACCACAGATATGTTCTGTAGGATGTCCTAGCATCAGCTTGGATCTATCTGCAGAATAACTGATGAAATAATTGTGTTTCAGGTCTGTAGAGAATACTGGTATTAGAGGCACTACAAACTAAAATACCTTTTATTCAAAAGGCTTTGGCTTGTTAGTGAGATTGGACCAGCAGATGGTAAATACCAGCTTGTAATACAGTATAATGCAGTTTGCTGCAGAAAAATGTAACATAATTTAATGTGAGGGTAAGGAACCAATCAGTCAGAGCAATGAGCAGGGAAGGGATTGAGAGTATTACAGAAAAATCATTGAAACCATGAGGCCAGCACACAGCTGCAGTAATAAAGTCTGTCATAAAGTGGAAGGGACTATAAGAGGGGACTTAGTGTAGATGGTATTAGTCAGAGCCCCATCTGCTCTAAGGCCCACACGGTGTAAGGGAGATGTTAATGGCTCAGAGGGGCACAGGGCAGCTCAGGGTGAGGGCACCTATTTTACTACCAGGTTAATGGGAAGGAGGTGACCTACGTGGAAGTTCCAGCGTTGCACAGGAAGCTCTCCTACAACAGACAGGGAAGTAGGAATGGAGCTGAATCCAGATTTGTAGCTGCCAGGCCTTCAAGTCTTCACATAGAGAAAATTTCTTGTATTCTTTGCATGCTTTTCATTTAATTGCAAGTAAGACCCAAAAAGATGTTTCATTATTTGTGTGACCAGCCTGCAAATGTGGAACATCCCTGGTGCTCATATGTCAAGGAAGCATTTTACAAAGGCTCACTGGTTAGTGAGCTTACCTTGGCTTAAACCCACTTGTCCCCCAACAAACCTTTCCACAGAAAACAGCCAGCTTCCTCCAATTCCACAAAACCTGGGTTAGATTTCTCAAGAGAAATATTGGAAGATCACTGATATATTTAATACCATTATTCTGATTTTTTGGCAAAGTTCTGTCTCAGATGATCATGATTTTCTGACATGTTAAGCAAAAAGATTCATTTTAGATGTGAAAGTCAAGCTGAGGTTCCCCTCCTTATGTCTCATGCCCAGCCCCAAACAGCCTGAGACCAGGCTATGCTGCATTACCCCTGTGTGGTGCATGTCACTGTCCCCCATCCCTCCACACCAGACATGCTCTTTGTCTTCCGTGGGATTGCAGAGTGATGAATGACTGCAGAATCTGACTGAGCAGGAATTAATGAAGTTTAATTCTGTCTTTGGCCAGACACAGAGACCACCACTTGATAGCTGAAGAAATGATTACATTCCACAAGAAACCATATAATTAAACCTACAGGAACCCCCACATCAAACGCAAGTATGTGTCACTACCCCAGATGAAAGTACACATGAGGCATAGAAGGGGGAGAGTTTTTACTGCCTCTCTTTCACAAAGGCTTATGTGTTTGAGAAAGAGGCCGTGCAGCCAAGGGGAGCTAGCAGAGAAGATGTAAAAGAAGCCCTCAAAAAACCCCCATCCCAATAGTGCAGTATAAAAAACTCTGCAAGAAAGGATGTTTGACTGGGTTAGAAGTGTAAAACAAGAGATTATCACCTTTTGTCTGATTTTCCCTGTGATTTGTGACCAGTGCATACCCTTAGTGTGTTAACAGATGTGTACCAAAAGGACTTTCTTCATTGTCACTTTTCCTTTTAAAGGAAATAGTCCACTGTTCCTCATTTGGCTGAAATCTTAGGGTTAAAAGGGAAGTTGCGGTTGCCTGAGATTCAAGAGTGCAACTCAGCCTCTCTACTACCAACACAAAAAAGGAGCATGTGAAAAAAATTCTTGCCATTGAAGTCACTTAGACCGGTATTCTGATTTCACACATGGAATATATCTGTTAAGGAAGCAGATGCCAATTTTATCCAGGAAGTCTTTAGAGCAAAACCACACTTTAAATAATGAGGGAGTGGGGAAGTGCATCAAAGGTTGGAATGAAACTTCATGTTACCATGAATAAAGGCTAGCAGGGCTCTGGATGCATTCAGAACTGAATCTTTGTGATATTCTCTCAAATAGGTTAAGTGAGTGTGATGGAATTTTGCACACATTAATTCACTTCCCACAAATACAGAAACACAAGGCGTGCCTAACCCTCTCTCTCTCCTGGAGTCAGGCCATTACCCAAGCTCACGTCCTGGTTGTGTGCACAACCTCAGAGCCACTCCTGGCCCAACTCCCCAGCTTTGCCTGCGTGCTCAGCACCCCTGGTGACACGGAGCTTGCTGCAGCTCCTGTGAAGTGATGGCCATCACAACAAGCCAACACCACAAGGGCCAGAAAGGGCCAAGCCCACCTCACAGCAGGAAGAAGGCTGCATGTCTGTGCTGCAGTAGAGCTGGGGGCAGGACTGGAAGCAGTGCCACAGCTACAAAAACGTCTTCGAGGCCTGCTGACCATGGAACCTGCAGTCTGCCTTTTGAACGTCCAGAAGTGCAGAGGGCTTTGGGCGTGGGGGAAGGATCTAGTTGTGACATCTGCATGCTGGAAGAATGACCCCCTTCCTACCTCATGCTGCCTGAGTATATAGTGGGTTCATTCTCCCTCCTCATTAACCAGAAGAAATCCATGGGTGTCACCAGTGAAGCTCATTACAGCTGTCAGAGGCAGCAGAGGTGGTCTTTCTATGAGCAGTTAGATCAGTTTAGCTCCATTCTGCCCCCAGCACATCATCATGTCCTCATCAGATATCCAACAACAACCTGGCTTAAAAGGGATCCCTACAGAACTAGCAGCCTTTAAGGGACTTCTATTTTTATCAATGTACTTCGGGATAATTACTCCAAACAATTTCAAATTAGGTTAAGAAAAATACCTCCTCTTTATTTTAACCTCACTTGCTAATTTGCAGCAGTTCCTGGATCCGCTGATCCTTGTGTGCTGTAACAATCTCTGATCTGGCATTAGGTCCTTTCTTAAAGAGGCTCCAAGAAGCAGCCTAGCTCATTCCAGGACCAAGCAAAAAGCTGTGTTCTGAAACACTCATCACTACATGCAGACTCTTTTTGAAACATCTGCATAATCCAAGTACAGATCAAAGCCTGGTTGCCTGAAAATATTCCCCTGACTATGAATGTAGGATTACAGTGGCTCCATACATCACACAACAGGTGGTAGGATACTGAAGGATCATATTTCTGGAATCACTTAGGTTATATGCCAGGAGGAATTTCACACGAGACAGATCAACCAAAAGCAGTCTTGAGCTCCACTTTGAGTCTCGTAGAAACCTCTTGGTCCTCACCTGGCTGCTGCTGCTGCAGGTCAGTGCTGGAAGGGCCTCTGGAGCCAGGACCGGGGCCTCAGTGCTGGGCTCAGGCTGTGCTGCTGGCAGGGCAGGGACATGGTCATGGCTCTGGGTCAAAACTCCCTGAGCTCCTCTGGGCAAAGCACTTGAGTCAAGGAGCTCTCAGGCACAGCATGACCTTGTAGTCAGGCCTTATCTTTTATCATCCCAAGATATGGGCCTTATCTTGGGGTGCTGTGCTGACTGGTCTGCAAGTTGCAAGAGTTAAGGTAATTAAATTCTTTCTTGTCAGTGAATTTTAGGCTCCTTTAGGCTGTTGCTTTCAATGATGACAAAGATAGTAGTTACTGTTTATGAAGCCAAGTTTGGTAACAAGCTACACTGTAAAGAAGGTTCCATTTTGGGGACAAATTTTCAGAGAAGGTTCAAAAAAGAATGGTTTTCTCTATGCTGGACAGAAATTCCAGTGCCATCTCAGTACATATAACTATAGATCCATATATATGTATGTTAACACACATGCATAAAAATAAATTTTATATATATATGATAGTTATATATTTGCAGTTATTTATAAAAGGCTTTCCCTAGACTAGTTCAGTGCAAAAGATAATGCTCTTTGCACTGCCTTTGCTTTAACTTTCACAACAGAAGGATGAAAAATAATTTTCTTTAAAATTTGAATACATTTTGGAGGCTTGTTTAAGCTGCCTTTGTGGCCCACCCAGTTGCTGGAAATGGGGTTCTGTCAGACACAAGAAGTTAAAGGGCATTGTCCTCATCAATGACAATCCCAGCACAATACCCTAGAGAACAATGTAAAAGCCTTGTACTGCGTAAGCATAAACCCAGTATAAGTAGATTTAATGGGATCTTCTCCTGACCTGAATACACACTCTTGCATCATGTGCTGTAAACAAAAAGCAATCTATTTACTTTACCTAAATCTTATCAAGGAGTTTTACAGAAAAACTGTGGCAACTTCATGTATAAATCATGGATGAAGAAATTCTGTTCCCCCAGAAAACATTCAAAGAAAAGTCCTTCCTTACTTTGATGGAATGGCTCTGCCCTGCAGCTGACCTCCTTCACTCATCTGTCATTGGGAAGCAACACTGATGTGTACCTGCGTTTCTTTGGGAAGCAACCGTGAATGTTACTCACTCTTGCTAAGAGAATAAACGCAGGTTTAGGAACCCAGGCTTAAAAACTGGCCTTGGGACTGCATGTTGCTTCAGTCAGAAACAAGAACTTGGTGTCATTAAAAGGAAATGAAAAAGAGTGATGTTCACAAAGTAACACCTTCCAGTAGCTGAGAAAACGTGTTGGCTCCCAGCCAGCATCACTCACTTTGAAGCAATTTTAAGAGAAAGGGTCATTCACTGAAAGGTATTGCTCCAGAGCAAAGCAGTGTGGGTGAAGAGGCAGAATCTGCTTTGTGCCGAGGCGGTGGTCTGGGAACATCCTGCCTGCCCTCCTCAGCACTGCTGGCTGCAGCCCTTGGTCAGAGGGGACAGTACAACACCACGGTGTTCTGAGGTGCAGTGCCCTTCAAGTCAGGCCTAGAAACCTGCAGCCTAAAGAGCCCTGCTTTTCTCAGCGGGATGTAAACCAAAGTGAATTCCAGAGGGAACTGCAAAGGACCAATTGTGACTGAATGTTACACTGCCTGTGATTTTCTGCTTTGTATTTTTAGATAGAAATTATTCATACTGGGCTAATATCCAACAGACTGATTTATTTGTAAAATTTCATACAAATGATTAAATATTAGATAAACACAATTATCTCTCAACTAGCTTATAAATAGATATCTCAGTTACTGCACTGCATTCCAGGCCCCAGGGACAGCCTTAACTAGCTGATACAGACAACCCTATGAGGAAAAGGTTTTGCCATAGTTCTGATTGGGATTTCACTTCAGTTGAAGAACTTTTTGACAACTTATTCTTGAGAGATAAATGCAAATAAATTTGTACTTGAAACAGAAAAAGAGCAAGGCAGGGGAGGTGGGTGAAGAGGGAGGAAGGTAGAAAGGGAGGGAAGGAGGGGGGAGGGAGGAAACTGGATTATTAGATATTCACTCTTTATTTCCATAGGTAACTCATAAGCAACAAATTTAACCATAAAAATGACATTGGAACAGACTTTGGGAAACACACTTCTCCCTAACTGGGGTCCCACTGGGGCCTCCCTCTTCTACTGCTATCACAATTAGCAAATAGCAATACTTTGCTGTTCAGCAGAAGCACAGAATTGTCCTCATAGAGGGCACAGGCTTTCCCACTTCAGGGGGCTTCAGAGGCAAGGACACACATCTCTCTCTGTGGATTGGTTCAAAAGGTATGAACTATTTCTGTTGGTTTAAAAATTGTCTCTGTTTTTGCACCCAAAGGCCACAGCCAGGCCTGAAGCTCCGTTTTTTTTTTTATTATTTTGAGAAGAGTTACAGAAACAAAGATAAGAACAGGCCTAATTTTGTGCCAAAATGATTTGCAGCAAAAAAATAAAGCATGGTTACAGCCATATTTATTGGCATTCCAGAACCATGACTCACATGGAATTAGCTCTTGAAGCAGAACAATGTGAGCTGAAGAGGTTTACACTTGAGGCATAAACAAAGGAGATGGATTGAGGATCCAACCTGCAAGAGATCAAATTTAGGAGAGGATTGGTGCAGTACAATTTTGTTAGTTACTGGGCTTTCTCTTTTTCTTCTTTTCTTCCCCAGCACTGAGGGTGAGGTTTTTGGTGAGTGATGCTAAGCTTTCATAATTAATCTTTCAGAGTGAAATGGGTAACTGCAATTGCCCTGCCTTTGTGCATGCTACCTGAGTGTACTTTTTTCAACTTGCCACTAAGAAAAAATGTGAATATTCAGTGACTAAAATGAGGAAAAGGATTAGGCCATGAATTACAGTTTATCCTCAAGAAATTTACCAGGTTTTTATTCAGAGCTCACCACTATATTCACAAAATCCTCCAAAGACCAGGCTCATATGATGAATTCTGCACATGGGAACTGCTCACTTTTCTGGGGCAGTTGATTAAGATTCTGGCACACCTCTTTTACTGCTAGACTTCATTTAGAGTCTGGGGAGCAGACGCTGCCTTTTGAAAGTTCCACAACACCTTTCCATATTTCCTTGACTCTGCACTCCCAGGGTTGTATCCTCCATCTCCATTCACCACCTCCAGCTGGAGGCTACTTGGCCAGTTTGTATAAATGTAGGCACTATTTTACATGCAGCCTGCCTAATTCCTTCAGGATTCAGCTCATTTCAGTTATACAGTGCTAAAAGCTGGTGGCTGCTAATGGGGCAGAGCTCCAGTGAGCTGCTGGCCCAAGTGCAGAACAAACCAGTGTCTTGTGAAAGGCACAGCTGAGTGGCACTGACACCCAGAACATGCTGGAGATAGAGCAGATGTCAGTAGCAGGAGGCACAGTAGGGCCAGAAATCTGGATCAGGCCTTGGAACAGATGGCTCCAGGGGCCACAGCCTGAGTGTCTGGATGAAAAAACAGCTCAGAGAAGGGCCAGAGCTGGTACCACAGCAGGGTGAGCCATGGCCTCTCTGTTTTGTTGTTACAGGCTGAAGTGCTGCATTAATACAGTTGCTGTGGAGGGCAGTGCATGAAATGAAATAGTTTTGCTTCATTTAATGGTGGAAGGCATTCCATTTCTTGGAGGTCCCTTCTTCTCCCCCCTCCCCCCCACCCCCTGGTCATCTCTGTGCATGATCCAGACTGGATTTCAAATGGGAGGAAGAAAGGAAACTCACAATTATTTACTTGCTCTGCCAAAGTTTGAATAGATTCCTCCTAAAACAAATGAAAGCCTGTTTAACTGGCTTGGAAAACATGAATGTGAACGACATTATGTACTGCCCTTTTTGTAACTCTATCACACTGGGAGATCGTTATAGCAAAAGACAGAACAACATTATCCCAAGCTGCCTGAATTATAAATCCCAAAGGCTGTACTACACTAAAAAATCCCTGGGTGATGGCAAGAGTTGGTCTCTTTCCCTTACCTAGGCAGGGAACACCAACTTCTTAGCTCAGCATCTCGTTAACTTTTGTATGTCTGCTTTCTTCCTCTGCCCAACTCCTAGCTGGTGTCTGAGGCTTCAAAATATTTAATGCAGGAGAAACTTGAGACAGTTGACCAGAATTTGGAGTAGAAACAAAACCCCTGCCACCTTGCTTGTAATTTGCCACTGCTTTTGCATCCCAGCCTGGCTGGTGAATTAGTAGTTGTGGAAAAAACTTCTTCACACAAAGAAATTATCTAGGAGTGGAAGATCTCCCACTAGCAGACAGATGCAGCTTTTCAAGATGTGCACTTCCACAACAAATTAATTTAAGATCACTTTTAGAATCAGCTATTGATCTGACTCTAATAAATATCCTGGTGTTCTCCCTAAATTTCTTCATTTTACAAAGGCCCTGAACCTTAAATGCCTATGATCCTGTGCCTCTGGGCTAACAGCAGCTTCTGCACAGGCTAATGGGCAGGGGCAGAAAGGTGGCTACAATCCACCTTTACTAATCCTTTTAGTTCAGTTTTCAGCCTACCTGGGCTATGTTTGTCTCTGCACTAACTTGTGAGAACCAAATAATTTGACAACTAGGTCTCCAATTTTAGTCCCTGAAATAACTTACATAAAGATCACTACAGTGAGGTTACAGTGCACTTACACAAGACAAATGGGGCATTGCCACAGCATCAAGGCATAGAAAACGCCTTGAAAAGCAGAGAAGAAGCAGGCTTTAGGAGGCTTCCCTGGAGACAAGCCATTCTCTCCAGAGCACAAACATAGGCAAGGGTGACCAGTCATGCTGTTGCTATTGACCATAGGTATTTTTGGCTTCATGATGTCCCCATACATGATCCTTTCAAGGCTACAGTAACATCAGAAGGTTGGACATTATTGTTGCCAAGTTCTTGAGAAGGATTGAGAAGATGAGAATGGGCTTTTTTCTTCTTCTTCTTCAAGTCTTCAGAAATATATTTGTTGAAAGACATAAATAGGAAGAGCACACAGTTATGGATCATGTCTGTTTTAAGATAGATGTAAACTATAAATGAGAAAAAAACCTCTAATAGTTCCAGTGAAAATGTTAAAATTGGAATGTTTCTCTTTCATCAGAGAGACACTCCAGTCAGCCACAAGCAGTGGAAGCAACTACCTGCAGAGATCTATCTCATCCCACGAGCTGTCAGTGTCATCAGCTAAGGGTGTTTCTAGAGAAGAACCCTGCTTTGGAGCCAGACTGTAACTGAAGTACACCTGAAATGCTCCCATGGGTAAGTTTTCAGATGTGTATTATGCTTCCTATTTCCTTCTGGGATGAGGACCAAAAAACCAGAAATATCACAAGAAAAAGCTCACTTTGCAGGGTTTCTGACCACTGCCAGAAGTCAGAGAGCTGAAAATAGTTATGTGAGAGAGTGTTTTACTGGTTCTTCATCTGGTGAAATATGGGGTATATGTAAATGCCAAATAAACATTAGCTTTCAGGTACTTGACTGAGCCCAGACTCTGAAAACTACAAATACTACCCAGACCTGCTTCTTACTACTTTGTTGTTGTTGTTGTTGTTGTTGCTGCTGTTGTTGTTGTTGTTGTTGTTGTTGTTGTTTTGAGTCGGGAGCACATAGGGAATAGAGGCCTGGCCCCCAAAATGGATGCAACTGAAACTACTTTCAAGAATCACACTTTCTCACTACTCCCCCAGAAGGACACAAAATAATTCTCCAGTGCTTTGGTTCATCTGTGTAGGTTAGAAGCCAAGAGAGCTCAAAACATTCCTTCCTGCTCTGTTTCTAATAACTTGTACGTTGGAATAACAAATAATTCAGTGAGTGATTAGGCAATCTACAGAATCAGTGTACCATTGCACCTTTTTTGAAACATTGCTGCGGGGAAAAAATNGTTGGAATAACAAATAATTCAGTGAGTGATTAGGCAATCTACAGAATCAGTGTACCATTGCACCTTTTTTGAAACATTGCTGTGGGGAAAAAAAACCTTCTTGGACCAGGTCATTAGTCAGCTACCTGGCTTTAGGAAGAAACTTGTCTTGGGCAATCTAACCTTAGACTATCTACTAATGAAGTTACTTGCACATTTTTCTGAAATATCTGGCATTAACCACTGTTAAAAGAGGAAACTAAATAGGATGAATCATAAACCAAATGTGGAAAATACAGTGTGATTAAGGTGCAAGAGTTTCCCATGTTGGCTTAGTTTTGTGACAACATTTTCAATATCGAGAAATCTCCCATGAAGACATTGAGAAATCTCTCAAAAGTTAAACAAAGCTGCTTCCCTTTACCCAATTGTCTTTTCTGAAAGAGAGACAGACAAGGTCAAAGCAAGCCCTCCTCAAGCTGAGTGCTGACCCCGCTCATGGTGCCAGCAAAATCCCCTTTTCCCTTCCACCTCTGGTTTTCAAGCTGTCATTTTCCTCAGGCCAATGCCAGCTGTAAAAGCAGAATTAATAAAAGGATCCAATCTTCTGAGAACACATCCAAAAACTAAAATCTCCATCTTTCTATTGTCCAACTTGATTTGCCATATCACTTTTTGAAACCATTTAGGGAACGTTTCTCCTCTGAGTTAGGCTGGTAAGTGTGGGGATGGCATTTGCATTCAAGCTTTACAGACCACTTTGCAAGTTCTCTATGAATGTGTTTTTATATTTGAAAAAGGAATTCAATGGGTATTGAGTAACCAGGCCTGCTTATCTACAGAATAAACATAGTAGGAGGTAAAACAGAGAAGTGAAACCTCTTGTCCAGGCTCATGAAGTGAGTTAGTGGCAGAGAGATGGGAATAAGCCAGGTCTCCTGAATTCAAGGCTAGTCCATACCCCTATTTCCAGATTTCCAGAAAGTGAGTTAATGAACCTGCTAGCAGTTTGTGCATTCTCATCATCTTAGCTCCCTGCCTTGATACATTCTGCTGTGTCAAAACAGCTCAACAGCTCCAGTCTTGAAAATGGAAACCAAGGGAAGCCAATGATTGTGAACTTCAAACAAATCTTAAAGTGCTCCCCTGTCATATCACTGAAAAGGAGCTGTCACTTGCTGGCCAGGCTGTTCTGCCATACACATGGACACAAGTGACTGATGCCTGTGTACAAAGGTAAGTGGCACCTAATATATCTCAGTCTACAAGGTGCAGGCTTGAGATAACTGCCTAGCTGAGCAATAGATGCACCACTCCTGACAAAATATATACAGATGTATGGACAAAAGAATTAATTTTTCTAAAAGCTGATAGCAGACTGTCTAAATGCCTTGGAGGCAAGGCTCTTAATTCCAGTCATACCTGGATATGTAGTGACAACACAAAGGAATCACTAGACCCCTGTTTGGAGTTAAAAGCTCTCTGCAGAAGCTTTGTGACAGAACTGGACACAATGGGCTTGACAAGGTACTTGGCCAGGAGGGTGAAGCTCTGGACAGAGCAAAACTCTGACTGCAGGTGGGTCAAGTAGGATGTGGTGTTAGGGAATCCTTAGCAGATGGCTTTCGTCCAGGTACACCAGGAGGGATCTGAGGACATCTCCCTAGGGCATTTCTCAGCTGTGTGCCCAACTCATTAAGGAAAACCTTGGGCTAGAACCCCTGGGGTTTCCTGCAAGAAATCTGCTGCAGTGTTTCAGGAAAATAATACAAATGGCTATTCCAAGTTTGGCAAAAGTGAGAAACTCCATTGTCAGGGCTGAGTAAGCTTCTGCCTTTCTTATAGTCCAGAGGCTTGCTTTTTCTTTTGGTTCAACTCCAGCCAAAGCACACCTGAGACTCTCAGTTACTGTAATTAATATAATAGCAATGTCTCAAGCAGAAATTACGTCCATGCTGAATGGTGTGCTGTCCAAATGCATGCAAAGATAGAGTTCCTGGCCTTAATAACTTGCAAGTTGAAAGAGCAAACAATGGTCATGTTTGTGGGATATAATACCAGAGAGTAATCAAGGGAGGGGGTGATGATAGGTGCATGGCTTCTTAGCTCCATTTCTTTCTGACTCATTTGCTGTACTTTTATTACATAAACCTGGTTTCAGGGGATGTCATGGGAAAAATATTATTGAAAGAGGAGACAAGAGGTACTGTTGGAATAAGAGGAAAGGTGGGGTCAATTCCAGCCTGTTAGTGCACTCAGGACTCTGAGATGTAGGAAGAGGGAAAATGAAGGGGCAAAAGATGAGCAAGAGGAAAAGCTGAACCCACTTATCCAACAGCAACAGAGCAGGAAATTGATGGCTTCCCTTTCTTCTGAGTTCATTACTTAAAACAATGCTGGATACCAGCCTTTCCAGTTTCTTTCTTTGCACAGTTGTTAGAAGGGATCTGTGCTGGCTCCTCTCATGGCCTGGGACAAGAAGCAACCAGGGAACTGTGCAGCTCGCCTCTGGAGAGCCTTGAACAGACTAGCCCTGAAAGTGCTATGGCAGCGGGCACAGGTTCTTCTGGTGAAAATTCTTGTGGAAAATCAGGCAGAGATTTCCTTTGGGCAGAGGAACCAGACTTTTCTCTAACCCAAAAGCCAAGACAGCCAGAGTATGCTCAAAGCTTTTCAACAAGGAGAAAGCCAGAGGGAACCAGAGGGCCAAAGTCTTCTACTCTCTCAGTCCATTAACCACCCATCTCAAGATTTGCTGTCACCTTTCCAGGCCTCAGATGAAAGCCCTCCTGCCTCAAAGCTTTGAGCTCAAGTGCTGGTGGCACTCTTCTTCCCGTGACCAACTGTTTAATGTTTTAAACATATCAGAAATCGCATACATGATGGCAACATTGGAACTGTTGTTTATGTGCAGGATCACTGCCTGGGTAACATGGATGGATCTATCGTTCTCCAGGGACAACAACCCACTACAAACCACCTTCAGGGAAAGTATCCTTTACATGTGACTCCTTTTTTCACTCTCCTTTAATTTCAAGGTGTCCTTTTATGCTGAACAGGTGGCAAGCATCATTGGTTACTTTGCTCTGTACATCACTTTTGTGTTGTAAAGTTCATTTACATGAGTCCATATGCTGCCCCTCACAAAGTGGTAATAAGATATTTCTAGTGTCTTCCTGGAACATGGTTCAGCTGAATGTTTGATGTTCCAGCTCAACAGTGCAGTGTCAAAACTGTTTAGTAGTGTCCCTTTATAACTGGAGGATTTATTTGGTGGCTGTCACCATGATAAATAGTGCTGTACAAGGCTTAGTGGGAATATAAACCACATGAATAGTTTCCTAGTTTTATCAGGGTCTTATTGACAAATGGTTTCCAGAGCTTGTTTCTGACCCTTGTCTCATAGAAATAATGGTGTCTCCTTAAGCCAAAGTTTGTCCTACATTAATGTTTGTCTGTAGCTACAAATCTCAAATAGGCAGATTAAAATTAGAAATGAGCTAATTTGCCAGTGTTTCTGTATTTAAATTTTCCTCTCCTTTGAAGTAAATCCACAGGTATTTAACAATACTGGCTTCCAGAGAACACAAGTATTTCCCCAGATAATTATCATTTGGAAACTTCTGCATAAATTCTGTTTTAAAACAAAACAGGCAGAGCGAAAAGGCCAACATGAGGGAGAATGAAAGTAGAGAATGAAAGAAGGAAAGAAAGAGAGAAAGAGAGAGAGAAAGAGGAAAAGAAAGAGAGAGAGGATAAGAGAAAGAGGAAGAAAGATGAAAGAGAAGGAAGGCAGGAGAGAAAGAGAGAAAGAGAAGAAAGAAAGAAAGAGAGAAAGAGAAGAAAGAAAGAGAGAAAGAGAGAAAGAGAGAAAGAGAGAAAGAGAGAAAGAAAGAAAGAAAGAAAGAAAGAAAGAAAGAAAGAAAGAAAGAAAGAAAGAAAGAAAGAAAGAAAGAAAGAAAGAAAGAAAGAAAGAAAGAAAGAAAGAAAGAAAGAAAGAAAGAAAGAAAGAAAGAAAGAAAGAAAGAAAGAAAGAAAGAAAGAAAGAAAGAAAGAAAGAAAGAAAGAAAGANAAAGAAAAGAAAGAAAGTTACAGTCTTGACAGCAAGGAACTAACAGAATCATGCAGAAAGAGCCTTGAGGCTCTTTTTCCAAATAAACTAAGCAGCTGGAGTCACACTGCTTTGTCTTTTTCTTGGGCGTGGGTCATGCAAATATGAAATGTTTGGGACATAATGGACTTCTTGCACATATGAACTTCAATAGCATAATACATACATAGCAGGGCAGTTATTAACCATAACTACACTTGCTGCACACTCACCAGAGCAGGAGAGAAGTCCTGGCTTTGTACAGGGCACCTGGGAAGAGTTTTGGGGCATTAGCAGCCCAGCTAGCTACATATATTGGTTCTAAAATACAAAATCAATTTATATTATTATAGTTTATATAATATATTATTTGATAATAGTATTTTTCTTAGTAATTTATATGATATATTTGGCTTGCTTTCTGGGCATATATCCAGAAAACATAGAAATGTACTCAGATTAAGCCACTACTAAGCCAGCTCGATGTTGACTTCCTCTTTGTGCCCACTGCCCCACTAGTTACATCTGGTCTAAATGGATGGGAAAGGACTCCCACTGGTCCCCAAATGGGCAACAGTCCTGTGACACAACTAATCAACACCACTTCCTTAAATAAACTATTCAAATCCTGCCACACGTGAAAAACAAGCCCATACCTGGCAGAGGTTCTCTTCTCCCCTGCAGCTGATGTTGCAGCTGGTGGTGTCACTGATTACAAGGATAAAATAAAAACATATCACCTACAGGAAGAGTGTTGGCACCGGGTCAGCCTCAGGACACGGCTGAAATTCTTGGGGTCAGGAAAGTTGCTCAGCCCTCCCTCCCAGGAGCACAACAGAGACCAGCGGGAAGCTGAGACTGTTGGTTGCCAGCCGTCCCTCAAAAATGAGCCCCCATCCCGGGACCCTCTGGAAAGCAAGGTTAACTTTCTCCACGCTGCAGGGAGGGGGTGAAGCATTTGGAGAGGAAGCCAGCACCGAGCACTGACCGCAAGCTTGTCAGGGCTCAGCTGACTCACTCCCCGCTGGCAGCCTGTGCTCGCAGCCAGGCAGGGAGCGCGAATTGCCTGCTGACCTATTTGCAGAAGGACCGGTGGGACAGCACGCTGTGACCCCAGCCCTCGGGACAGTGCTTACTCCTCACTTCGCTTCATAACTAGCTTGAGTTTTGATTGAGGCCAAATCTGCAGTTTTCCCGTGCAAGAGCGGGGATGGATAAAGACAGGTGCCAGATTCTGCTACGGCATTTTAAATATGATCATGGAAGTGGGACTGGGCTCGGCCAATATCCTCTTTTGATTTGAATGTACAGTTAAGAATCCTTTATGGATAAAATCTGCCAGTCTGCCTCGGTGCCATTCTACTGAAATCTAAGAGGAATCACTATTTTAATTGCACTCATGTCTTTTATACTCTGTGTTAACTCTTTGTAGTTTCTGGCAAAAAAAGGCTCGGTGCCCTAATTTTGGCCATAGTGTCATTGCCCTTTTCTCATTGCACGGCTTCAGAAATGCATGTGTAGTTTTTAACCCTATGTACACACTCATTCCTATTTTTAGATTTTGAACAGTTTTAGGATAGAAATACATTCTCCATCCACCTTTAAACTAGGAGTTAGGAAGTTGCTTGTGCTAATGCCTGGGCTGGTATCTGGATCAAATAGGAGTCTTAAGTCTCTTGAAAGCATGTCTGCTTTTGATATGGTTGCTAAATCTGGTTCTTGTCCTTGTTAAATTTGGCTGCCTCATTGGAGTAAGTCACTTTTCCACAGACCAGATGACCAGAAAAGCTAGTTGCATTTTTCAAGCAGTTCCCTTTGGGGGATGATCAGATTACTGCAAAAGCATTTGAATTAACACAAATAAAAATGTATTTTAATTTCAATGGCTTGGGATTTTTTAAAGTGGCAACACTAAGAGACTGCAGAAAATGTAAAAAATACAGCATCTGTTAGTAGAGGTCTACAGTGGTTGGGAGGCTGGAGCACGTGACTTAAAAGCAGAGGCTGAGGCAATTGAGTTTGTTCAGCCTGGAGAAAAGAAGGCTGAAAGTGAGGATCTAATTTCTGTCTTAACTACAGGTTGGGTGGTTTAATACAGAAGATAAGACACACTTATCTTAGAGGTCATCAGTCAAAGAGGCAACAGAGACAAACTGCAAGAAGGAAATTCCGATCAGGAAAATATTCCCTGAGGGCAGCCAAACACCAGAACAAGTTGTCCACAGAGCTTGCAGAGATTTGCTCCTTGCAGATACTCAAATCTCAACTGGAAGAGACCCTGAGCAACCTGACTGAATATTGAAGCTAGTCCTGTTTTAAGCAGGGGATCAGACCAGATGACTTCCAGGAGCTCTTTCCAACGCATATTGTTCTTTGATTCTATGAAAAATATTGGAACTAGTTACCAAATCAGACACAAGGGGACAGGTATACCACAAATTGCGCAAGGCAAAAAATATTTTTTAATTGTTTCAAGAAGTAGTTAGTTCTGCCAACATAGGAATATAAACTACAGAAAATATACTTGTTATAAAGTTCTTTTATCTTTACTGGTTGTATCTGGTTTGCCATGTGTGACAGCCTGTGCCTGAGGCTTGTGAGGTCCAGCAGCTTCCTAATGAAGCCAATCTTTGCAAATTTCTCATTGCCATATTTTAGAATCATTTCTCAGCTCTGTATCACACAGGTTAGAGAAGATGCTCTTGAAGGATGTGTTCTTGTTTGTTTTCCATTCTGGAATGCACAGATCTGTAGTTATTCAATCACAGAAGCTACCAGGCTGGAAACTCATTGGGCTGTTTCTGTTCAGACTTCCAGTGATACACCTGGTGAGGTGGACACTTTTCCTGCATCCACCCAGGAACAGTGACTGGCTTCAGGAAAGAAATGTGGGGAATAACAAACACATTCTTCTTGGTTAGCAGAGCAAAGGGTAACTGTAACACACCCTGAAGCTATGATAAAGCAGACATAATTTGGGATGAAATAATAGAACTCAAATCTTTATGAACATGGAGAATTGAGTGCTATATGATCATTTCTTTCTCTAGGGCATACTTCAGAAGTGAGGTTGGACCAAATATGCAGAATAATTCAGGTTGAACTGTCAAGTAATCACAAATTTAAGAGTTCAATATGTGAAGTAATTTCAAACTTACTCCAAAAAACAGGTTTGGGAGGATTGGGTGAGGGTTTTTTTAGGGGAAAATAATAGCCTGTAGCCAAATCTGAGTTAAGCATTTTGTCTAACTCCATTCTTATAGAAAATTTGGAGAAAGAGACATGTATGGATATCAAATCACTTTATTCACAGATATGTACGTGTTTAGGATGGTGATGCTTACAGCAGGTCAAACAGACGCCACACAAAGGTTTCTGTTCAAGAATTCCAAAAATTAAATACTAAGTTATGAAATAAGAAAATTATTTTGGCTTTTTTTTTTCTCTTTTAAAAAAGGTGCTATTTAAACAAGAAAGAGTTTTGATGATAATTACAAAGTGTAACAGGGGGAAAGAACTTCAAAGAATTATTTTGCAGCTTTTCTATTTATCTGAAAAAAATCTACTGCACTGACTTCTGTTCTACAAGTCCAATACCACACCTATTGTGTGTGGGGTTGAGTCACTATTTACAGAGCAAGACAAAAAATCTTCTTAAGTAGCAAATAGGGTTGCTAATAAGCTGAAGAATGTGTTCTGTTAATTTGTAGTATTATTAATCTGTTGCCTTATTTAGCATTTCCTCCAAATGCTTGTGGTTACTAACTTTTCACATATTTTAGAAAAGTAATTATGCTCTAGAAGCAGAATATGTTAAAGTTTGATATTTTTATCCACTGATTTATGATTCTATTTTATATTTAAGAGTCATCCAGTCAAGGAAAAACAATACTTGAGAGTACAAACACACAACACAGATAAATGTGTCGAAATGCTCAAAGGAAGTTGTTTCAAAGAGCCAAAGGACTGAAAATTATTTTTGCAAGGTATTCCACAAAGAAAGGAGGTGAAAAGCAACACTGAAACATTAAAAGGCTCAATTCACATTTTTTCCCTTTCCAAAAATAATGGTAAATCCATAACAAACAGTTCAGCCAGCTCTAGACTCAACTGGGATCTGATCCAGTCATTATTTTGGTACTTGAAATCAAAGGGGATTTGATGGGAATGTATGATAGATTATTTTCTGCACATTTTTAATTGGGTGACTTCTTCCCTTAAAGGGCCCATAATTTTTCACACATGTCTCCAAACATCCTCTGCCAATATTAAATTCTGCTCAGATGGATTTTCTGTTACAGAAAAATTTGGCAGTTACAGTTTGGCCAAAATCCAGTAAATTCAGCTGGGTGGAGCCAGGAAATGGAAATGCTTTGTGTATTTAGTATGTTACTCCTTCATGCCTCCAGATTTACATATTCTTGGAAGAAACAAAGGCAGGAACTTTATTTTGGTTCCTTTTTGACTTTGAAAGAAAAAGCTACAGTAGCACAGAACCTTCCTCCTAATCTTTGCAGATCTCTCTCGTCTTTGGTGTAACAGAAGTCACCCAGCTGTATTTACTATTGCCTACACATCTCTTCCCCTTTGTCCATCTTACCACATAAAACTTGATCACGGCACTTTTAGGAATGAGAAGTGATTTGGTCAGATGGCTTGAATTATCAATACTCCTCCTAGGCAGGATCAGTAAGGTGAATGCCTTGTGATGTTATATGCTCCTTACATAGTCTGTCTTTTAGTCTTCTGAAAAGAGATTTAAGAGAGAGAGAGAGAGAAATCACTAGTTAAATTAACTTGAAAAATAAAGGTCTCAGGATTTATGTGAATAAATTGTTCAGAGAG